>JBBIGC010022460.1:0-12603 GCA_037576955.1 Lepidarchus adonis | reverse complement strand
TCGCGAGAGAGACACAGAGAGAGAGGGAGAGAGAGAGAGAGAGAGAGACACAGAGACACATAGAGAGAGAGAGAGAGAGAGAGAGAGAGAGAGAGAGAGAGAGAGAGAGAGAGAGAGAGACTGCTAGGGACAAAAATGTCATTCTGTGGGAGCCACCAAACAGCAGTCATCTTCATCTATAGCAGGCTTCAAAGCTGCTGATTTGTGTGCATGTGTGCAGTGCATGGTAATTGCAGTGCCTTTTTAGTTCTGCATAATAATTAAAGCTGAGTATGGGCACCCTTGACCCTAACAAGCTGCCATATTCTATTGTGCATCTTGCAATGAGTCCAGGTGGCAGTAAATGATCTTCCAAATGGACCATGGAGAGGATTTATTTCAGAGAGAGAGAGCAGCAAAGTGGAACAGAGGATTCTTCACAAGAGCATGGAGGAAAGATGCACTACAAGAACCTACCAGAGATTAAAGACTGAAGATACACAGCTCCACATGCATTAGTACTGCAGCAGAAGAATGTACACATCTGCATAAAGATCTCTAAAGCTAAAGGGGATGTGAGAACAATAAAAAGAGGCTCCTACTTTATTTATTTCCAGAGATTTTTCCAACACCACAACGAATAATTCAACAATGGCCTTTGTAAAGCCCTGACCCACATGATCTTGTAACACACTCTTACTGAATAGCAGTGTTCATAAGGCTACACAGCATCTAGATACGTTCATCATTGAATTGCTTTTATATAGTATTTCTAAAGACTTATTCCAACAAGAAGAAACAGCGGCATTAGTAAGCTTTTTACACAATGGGTACAGTATATATTTACCTCCACAACTTTTACAACATCGACCTATGTAAACATGTATAAAGCCTTTTAAAAGGCTTATTCCAACAAGAGTTTGGTTTCATAACTGGGTGAAAATACATACATAATACATAAATTTGTCTTCATGACAAATGATGGCTGTTGGAACAAGCCTAGTTAAAAGTTCATGTAAGTCTATGCCAGTTGTACTGGGCTATGTACATTACAAAAGCTGCTCTTCTCATAAAATGTCCTAAAATGTATTTCCTCTAAATAATACATTTGACTCAAACAACCATTGAGTCAACCATCAAAAACCTGCGTTTAATGTAACTGAATGATTCAACATGGCTGACCACTGAAGTTGGCATTGTAGCATACATTGGGCTAAATTGTGATATATTTAGGATATTATGGGAAATGTGCCCTAGTTTTTCATGTAACATACAGTGGCTGACATTTGAAAAGGAATGGATGGATGGTGCAAGCAATGTCTTTGTAAAAGTTCCTTCAAAATAAACCAGCTTAAATGAGTTATTTTAAGTGAAAGTGAAATATGGTTTGAATGTGGTTATCACCAACTGTACAGGCCCACTGCTAACTTCCTCCAGCACTGATCAAATATTACTTTGAGGTTGAAGAAGCAGGTCTAGGTGCATGAATGCTGAACGCTATTGAACACTGTTGGCTGTTAACCCCTGCTGTTTTGGAGCTTCTGTCATTTAGACGCTGTGGGCTGTGTACAGACTGGTCCCAGCCTAGATTGGACTCTCTCTGATGTTTCATAGTGGCATATTTCATAGTGGCAGATTGCAATTTACCCTTTCCACCCAATCATGCAGAGGCAAAAGCTGAGCTCGCATAGCTGCTAACTGTCTCCTGGGCTAATATTTTATGCCTACAGATATATCCACACTCATAAACGACCACACACTCACGAGGCAATGTGTATGCACATCAATATTTTACTACGACTGGTCGTTTTGGGTTGCATTACAGTATGGAAAGTGCTTGAATAAACAGTGTACCCCAGAGAAATGATTCACTGTGATTAATAAAATGTGTTGCTGCAGATGTAGGGAAAAGTACAGCAGTGACTAATAAGCCACAGAGAAAACCAAGCAGTTTCAGATGACATATTACACACACAAGCAAGGGGTTGTGCTGGGAAATAAAATGGACGTATCTATAATTGCACAAGTAAAGACTCTTTATATAAACTCACTTCTTGATGAAAATGGTTCCATTAGAAACATATTTAAAGATTGATTTATTACAGACAGCCCCCAAAGAGGAAAAATAAATTTTCCTGTATTTTGTGTGTGTGTGTGTGTGTGTGTGTGTGTGTGTGTGTGTGCGTGCATGCGTGCATGTGTGTGTGTGTGTGTTTTGAATTGGTCGTCACACTTTGAATGGTGGTGTATATATATATATATATATATATACATACATACGCACGCACGCACGCACGCACGCACACACACGCACGCACACACACACACACACACACACCATTCAAAGTTCAGTGTGACATTGTTACACTAGAATGAGAAATAAAACGTTTACTAGACATAGACCTGAAGTTGATTTGGGTTTTTAGCACCCTCTCCTGGACACATGCTGTAACAGCCCCTGTAGGTTTATGTCCTAGGACAGGGGTGTCCAAAGTCGGTCCTGGAGGGCCGTTGTCCTGCACCGTTTAGTAGTTTATGTCATTTAACACTCTCAATAAACCTGGCAATTAACAGGTGAGTTAAAACAGACGCGTTTGGGCAGGGAGATCACCAAACTAAACTGGAACCGGAGCTGGACATTGCTGTCCTAGGACCAATAAGGAGAATAATGAGAGGCAGATACATATGTACCTGTAAAGAAGACGTCACAATAAATCATTTTTCATTAGGTCAATCTTTTCACAGTGGAAGCTAATGACAATGCATTCATAGACATGTACTGTTTGTGTTCCTGCAGCATGTGCTGCGGTCAGAGCCAGAGGAAGTTCACCACGGAAACAAACATAGATGATACTCTTCTGACAAAAGGCCATACCTCTGAGAGGAAATACACACACATGATTACTTGGTATCTGTTTATGGTGGTTTTAGCCGTTACTCATATGAGTCACCTTGTTGGGCAGTGGTTGCCTGTGTTGGGAACTTGCCCTTGTGAGTGGAGGGTCCCTGCTGAGGTCCCGGGGTGCTTTGATAACTGCCTTCTTATCCAAGTGTGAATGAGTAAAATGCAAATAGTAACTGTCAGGATCTGTTATTATTATTAGATACTATGAGTAATGTCATTTTATGAATTCATATAGAAAATGGATGTAGTAAATGTTTTGTATTGAACATTTAATTTCTTAAGACTACACTTCAGTAACGAAAAATCTAACCATCATTACATCAAAAGTTAACATGCTAACTTGCATTCCACAGGGTGGCAGGAGTGACCTTTTTTCCAGTTTAGAAAAGCTAGAAATGTTTTCCAGTTTAAGAAAATCCTGTTCTTTTGATGTGTTGAAAGTGGGAAGACTTTTTTGGAAGAGCTTTTTGCAGTTGTAGAACTATAGTAAACAGTCTCAAACATAATTACAGTGGAGAAAAGAGTTTGCTTAATATATAACATAAATCACAGTTTAAAACTACAGTAACACAGGCAGCTGAACGCTACAGTAACACAGGCAAATTAAAGCTACAGTAACACAGGCAGCTTAAAGGTACAGTAACACAGGCAGCTGAAAGCTACATTACGTAACACAGGCAGTTTCAAGCTACAGTAACACAGGCAGCTTAAAGCTACAGTAACACAGGCACTTTAAAGCTACAGTAACACAGGAAGATTAAAGCTACAGTAACACAGGCAGATTAAAGCTACAGTAACACAGGCAGATTAAAGCTACAGTAACACAGGCATCTTAAAACAACAGTAACACAGGCAGATTATAGCTACATTAACACAGGCAGCTTAATGCTACAGTAACACAGGCAGATCAAAGCTACAGTAACACAGGCAGATTAAAGCTACAGTAACACAGGCAGATTAAAGCTACAATAACACATGCAGATTAAAGATATAGTAACACAAGCAGATTAAAGCTACAACAACACAGGCAGATTAAAGCTACAGTAAACCAGGCAGATTAAAGCTACAGTAAACCAGGCAGATTAAAGCTACAGTAACACAGGCAGATTAAAGCTACAGTAACACAGGCAGATTAAAGCTACAGTAACACAGGCAGTTTAAAGCTACTGTACAGTAAACCAGGCATTTTAAAGTTACAGTAACATGGGTAGCTTAAAGCTTCAGTAACACAGGCACTTTAAAGCTACAATAACACAGGCAGATTAAAGCTACAGTAACACTGGCAGCTTAAACCTTTAGTAACACGGGCAGTTAAAAGCTTCAGTAAACCAGGCAGTAAAAAAATCACATGTGGTGTGTAAAAACCACCTGTTCATAAGTAATCATATGTTTTGTGATTATTCAGCTTATTTTAATATGATCACATTCATTTCACATGCACTTAAAAAAAACAGATGTGAAGTGTACAAAAACACATTATTCATGTATTTTATACATGTGGTTTCTTTTCTTTAGCTGAAAGGTAGAAAAACGTCTCTGGTATCCATTTTTGAGCTGTATAAATAATCTGTATTTGCTTTTTTTTTGTTTGATGACCAAATAAAGAAATACTTGGGATGCAAATTAATTTTAATGTGTATGCAGTCTGAGCATTAGGATATAGGCGAAAGCTCACCCTGTAGATGAGAGAGAGATTTTGATTTCACAGTTTGGATGTGGTCATTTCCGCTGGGCTTGATGTTAGATGGCTTACTTGTTGTTCCAAACTTCACTTGCATAATGTTACTTACAGTATGGCTATAAGACTCCCTGTTTTCCCCATGAAATTTTACATATTTAAATGAACACTTTCTCCATTATATTAAATGTTCTGTCCCTAAATTCTGCCAGGCGGCTTGTTAAAGTAAGCAGTCTGATACTGATGGTCTTTGCTGCTTTATTTGGCTTCCACCTGTGTAGAAGAATGACTCCAGGCAAGGACATCTGCTACAAACAGCTAGCCATCATTCATAATAGCCCACATGAAGGGCCACAGGCTCACAGTCAAGGGCAGAGGATGACACAGCTAACAAAGCTTTGTCCTCTGCCTTCTTTCATGGTCAGATCTGCTCATCACTCCCTTAAACACACATATATTTAGTCATGTGCATACATACACTCACAGAAATGTGTGCACATATGTTTAAACACACTGTTTGGTATCTGGCATCAGGAAGTTTATTCTGACTCACATTGGGAAAAACAGTGTTCTGACTGAACTTAAAATAAAATAATAAGGCTTATGTAACATCACATGACAAACATCTCTATAAAGAAAGCTAATTCTGTCAAATGTTTTAGTTTTTTTTGTCAGGTGGTGCTGGTAAAAGACCCTGTCTTCTCAGGATGTGGTATAGACAGTTAGCAAGAAGAAGCTTGAAGTGAGTAAGAATCACAAGAGAGCTGCTTACAGGGCCTTGCCTAGCCGGTGCGTTTTTTCCCCATTCCTCTTAAAATGACAAAGAAAATGGCTTTTGTTAGGAGGGGCTGCTCCCGCACTAGTGTCAAAGACTCAGCCTTGCTTACACAGTGTTCAAGGCCTCTTACATTCAGTGAAATCGAAATCTAAATAAATGATACACTGTCCCCTCCAAGGTCCAAAAACACCTAGTGGTGGTTAGGCGAAAATAAAAGCAACTTTAATGTACAGAATATTTGTTAGCTGATAAAAGTAAGACAGATCTGATTCACTGTGAGATAAAACACAAAGAAAGAAGTGTAAAGTCTTGTTGAGATTTCTGTAAGTATGTTATGTCAGTGTCATTCATAATGCCTGTGTCCTTATTAAGCCTTATCAAGTAGACGCTAATATACTAACTGCCAATATATAATACAGGGGGTCTTTGACTTATGACGCACTCGACTTACAATGATACATGGTTACGACGCTGCCCCACACCCCCGATTTAATTTTTATGGTGGGAAATTGAAAGCGAAAGTAAATAAAATAAAATGCTCAGAAAAAGGCTAAACAGAGTCTCAGGCAGATAAATGTCTCCCTCTGGTGGACTGACAGAGGAGTGGCCCCAAGGAATTACACACACAGACGCGTATGTAAGAGGGGTTCAACTTGCGTCAAAGGTCTGAGGAAAGGAACCCCATCGTAAGTTGAGGACCCCCTGTATATCCAAAGCCATTTCTGAACATCAGGGAACCCCAAACTACATGCTGTTAGGGGCAACTATATCTTGTGTCTATGCAACTGCTTAAACCACTCATAGCTTTCATTAACTGCTTTGTATACAGTGCTAAATTAAGCAAAAAGTTGCAAAGACTAACAAACTGTTGTTCAGACAAAAGTTATACATCAGATATTAACAGCTTATCAGTTAACATTCCTAGTAATTAAAGTGTGATTTGTTATGTGGTGGATGAACTCTGTGGTGTGATTATATTTATCAAATGGAACAGTGGGTTAGTGTGGGAAGAAGATCATATCTATTAGCTGGAAGTGGTGCGGGTCAGAATTTGTCAGTTAAGGGTGTGGAGGTTGTTTGAGATGTACTTATGTTTATCTCACATTGAAAACAATTACAATAAATTTACCTTTTACTCATCTTCCAGGCCAGTCGATTTTCCAACGTTTATTATTGCCCTTACAATAGATCTACAGTAGAAGATCAGCACACCCCTCCCTCATTATACTTTCTTTCCCATATTGATGGAATTTGGCTCCTGTGTCACTTCATATTTGCAACCCAGTTAATCAGGAAGTCATGGTTCATATACTGAAAGTTCATACACATTCCAGTCAATTTAAACACACTTAACTAACACTACATAATGTCCAGGGGTACCAATAATTGTGGTTCATATTTTTTGTTAAAAATAAATGCATTTTACATGTGTTTTACACTGTAAGTTAAGGCTGTTTCACCTAAAGGTGATTTTAATCCATGTTTAATACACATGAAAGGTGGAAGATATTTAATTCTTTCTAGTCAATGAAAATTTTAATACTAATGGGATTCCAGGTAGTTAGCAGCTATTAACGTTATACTGGGCAAAGTATAAAAATGCTTTTATATGGATGTAAAAATTAGCTTTACTGTATATAGGCTACATGACACAAAAATGACTGTTGTGAGTTTCCATAGGTTCAAAGAGGCATCCTTTTAAACTGCCAGGCAGTGACTGCGAAAGTAGAGGTTAAAGCAAGAGTTTAATAAATGGTATGAATACATGGTCTATGAACATAGAAATTTTAGAGTTTATGATGAATTATTTTCTGATGAAATTCAGGATTCTCATTTCAGTCTGTGGTTCATTAAAAGCAGCTAAGCAGTTAATGTAACTATATATGCTGAAACTTATTTAAAATAATACATTGCCATCACATCATCAAGAATGCAGACAAATAATCTGAACAGATGCTTTAAGAATCATAGAAAAATAACCTCAGTTTTTGTCAGAATCTACAGATTTCCCAGTGAAAACATACAATTTTCCTATAAACAAAACTTTTGGAAAAACTGTTCATTTTCATGGGAAAGAAAGTGATGTACCATTATTACACTGGTAACTCAAGTGTTCACATGCTGTTACTCTTACACACACTCCTCGCATAAGACTGATAGACAACCTCTATTGTTTTTTTTTCAGATTCTACAGATTTCATCAACAAAACAAATACTATTTATTTACTGAAGAAAACTCAAGGAGAATCTGTTACTTTTCACTGTAAAGAAACTAATAATAATGGAAGTGATATTGTTTGGCGTAAGGATGGGACCTTTCTCTTTAACTACAGTCCTTTTGTTAATAAAACTGTCACAAACTACACATCACACAGGATGGATGTTGATCCCAAACATTCAGGGAAACTACTGTACCTGTATATATCTAATGTTCAGCCTTCAGACTCAGGAGTCTATTCATGTCCCCCATCAGACACACAATGGAAACTGACTGTAGAAGGTATGCTATATTTCTCTTATTAGAAATTGTGTCATCATATGAATGAAACTGATTTATGTAATGGATTTATTAATACAGTTAACTCTTAGGGATAATAAGTTTTCTTTATCTGGTTTTGTTTCCAGTCACAGAGAGTAAACCAGGGCTATACAGAAAATTTTATTTCTACATCATCCCCTCTGTTGCAGGAGTTGTTGCTTTGTGCGTTATTATATTCTGTTCTTTCAGGTAAGTGACCTGTACTTAGTAACTTAAAGAATATTTTTCCCTTCAAGCATTTTTAGCTCTGTACTCTACATAGTACCAGTACCTTAACTTAAGTATAGATTCTGCATATTTTTTCCACCTATGTTCACTTATGATTAAAAAACATTGGTTTATTCATCAGACAATTAAGATTGTGTAGTATATCTCTTATTAATATATATATAAGAATGCATTTCAGTGTTGTGGCATTAATGTGATTTTTGGAGCAGTGGCTGTGCTTTGTACGTAGAGGTAAGACGCTGCAAACCTTGGTGTTTATTCAAGGCCCATGTGCTTAAATAGCACGATTTATATGAATAATACTATTTTCCAGTTTAAAGTGTTTATAGACAGAATTAGAAATTATAAGAAAAAAAATAAATGGAGGATGAATGATAAAAGAAATAAGTTGAAGATCCTTTGCACGCTCTTCAAGGTGGACTGTGCTCTTCAAGGTGGACTGTGTTGTTCAACTCGAGACGCTGCACAGAAAGACTCTCTGGCCACAGAAACATCGAGGTGTCACAAACAAAACATTATTTTCTTTTACTTAGTTAGCTCATGTTCTTAGTCACTTAGGCACAATATGTTCATATTTAATTCAAAATACAAACCTGTAATCACGTTTCTCTGTGCTCACGTTGGCATCTAAATGCCTTCTGTTGTTTTACTGCATCATCTTCCATAACAGACAGAACTGTTATAAGCCAATACTATAGCATGTTTTCCTTTCCCTGTCATCTGGTGAAAACACATGTGCTCCCTGATTTCCCAGTCAGGGTGAGTTGGTCATGCCCGTGTTGTTTTAGGACTCTGTCTGTAACTCCACTAGTTGGATGGTAGAGTGGATAATTCATGTGACATTATAAGAGATCATGTACATAGGAACACAGCATGTGAATTCTCTTACAGGAAATGGAAAAAGAAACAGGCACTTCATATTACTGGAACAAGAGACAAACCTGTGAGTTATTTTTTTTAACACATTTGAAAGACGTTTAAAACATTTGATGAATATATTGTGACATTTTTCCGGGGTGGAAAAGTCGTCAAGGGGATAAAGGAGACTGACCCAAGGGATTGTTGCTTGAATACAAGCAGTAGCCCACTTCCAGTTTATTTACCATCTCTTTCAATAGCTCTGAGAACCCATGTGCTCTCAATTGGAGAACACGCGCAGAGCATGTATAGTAAGACCCACTTAACAAACCTGGCTAAACTCACTGCAAACCATCAGTGTTCACATCATGGTGGCTCAAGCTCAGCCATCCACCCCAAAACCACCAAAACACACAAACCTCCCCAAAATAACCAATAACACACACACATCAACAGATTCCCACTCCAAAACACAATAAACCCCCTAAACAGTCTCAGAACACACAAAACACACTTCCCAGCATGCCCTGTGGCTCCCGAGCCGACCAATCCCCAGCTCCATCACAATATTATCTGTGGCCATTGCTAGAGCCTTTTCTAGTGTGAAAATAACAGAGTATTATTAGGGGCCCTACACCTACACTCCAGGACATTTGTCACAAATAGACTGCATGCAAAAGCTGCAAAATTGTGCAGGAACCCTCACACCCCTCACATGGACTGTTCACACTTCTGGCGTCCAAAAGCAGATTCTACAGCATCAGATCCAGATCAGCCATGTTCTGGGCCAGCTTCTACTCCCAGGCTGTCTGGTTCCTCAACACCATGCTGCCCTTTATGATCGTCCACACTACCACAACATCCTCTCAAACCACCTAACAAAAGCCCTATATACAGTTGTGCTCACAAGTTTACATACCCTGACAGAATTTATGATTTATTGGCTAATTCTCTTTGCACAATCTCTCGAAATACTCTCTCTCTCTCTCTCTCTCTCTCTCTCTCTCACTTTTTTATTGGCACTACATGTTGTACACCGTGGATCCGGAGCTTCACAATTTTGTCTCCCTGTATATTGTGTACAGTATTTAGCTGCCGTACAGTATATCACTTTGACTTCACTCCAGTAGACAAAATCACAATCACAATATTAGATACATTTGATCACTAAAAAAAGGCATTTATTAACCACATAGGAAATGAAGGAATAATATGAATTTGCTTGCTCAGGTCAGTGTTTTTACAACACAAGGGAATAAGATATCATTATGACAGTTTTCCCATCTCTTTTGAAGATGATTGTGTTTTCCTCTCTCATCAACTCTCTTTCTGTGTCTGCCTTAGGCAAAGACATGTAAGAATTCTCACCTTCACAAAGACACGCTGACTTCCTGTGTAAGTATCTCACCGAAACCAACACACATCAAGCCCCCAAATGTGCACTGCCTCAGTCATTTCACACGTTGTTGTTCTTGCTTACAAAATAATTCATTACAAATCTCTCAATGACTTTCAGAATGTTTCCTCTGTTTCAACATGTTCATCTCAGTTGTTTGTCTTTTTCATAGTATTACACCAGGACAAGCATTAATGAAGCTACCACTGGAAGCTACAGCCCTGTTTGTTGAGTGCTGCTTTTCCTGCCACCATTCTACACATGTCTAAGACAGCGTGATGGGGTTCTGAATGTGGGGCCTAAATGTGTGTCTCAGAAAAGAAATGTGGTTGTAAATATGATCTTTTTAATTATTTATTTTTAAGGAAGAATATTGTACAAAATATGTCTGAAGCCATCAAGAACTAGTTGTACCTAATGAGCAAATTGTAAGGAATTGTTAATTCATCTTTTAATTTGTCAAATAATTTGTCGCATGTTTACAGTGCTCTCCATAATATTTGGGACAAAGATACATTTTTCTTTTTTTTACCCCTTGCTCTTCGGTATAAAATGTAGAATCAAACAATTCAGAAATGTGATTAAAGTGCACATTCCAGAAAGTAATTTGCATACATTTTAGTTTGATATTCACTGAATATATCTGCTCCCTCATTATGATGCTGAAAAACAATATTAAAACCATTTGTGACATTGGTCAAACCTAAGGATTAACAAAATCCACTGTCTGAAATATCATTAAATATATATATATATAATTAGCTCTATAATTGCAAAATCACTAGTAGGCCAAGGAAGGAAGACCTCCACTGCTGATGACAATAGAATCCTCACAATTGCAAAGAAATATTCTCCTGTCAAATAGATCAGAAACGGACTTCAGGTGACAAAGGCTACACTGCAAGACACAAACCACTAGTTGGATGCCAAAATTACAGTTTATCATAAAGTACTTAAAATAACCCGTAAAAGTCTGGAATGGACAGATGAGATTAGAATAATGGTAAAAGAAATGTGAAGAAAAGAAAGGAACTGTCCAAGATGCACATAAGGAGAAAGGCTATTTGCAGTGGAGGATTCTTAATAAAGTATGAATGGATGTGAATGTCTGGTGCACCATGGTGGCATACTTACCATCACTGATGATGTAACCTGCTGATTGCATTTGCACAATGAATTCGGAGGTGTATAGAAACATGTCTGCTCAAGATTCAGCAAATGTTTCCAAACTCACTGGACACTTCACCCTGCAACAAGATAACGAGCCGAAACATACTGCTATGGCAACATGGGAGTTTCTTGAAGATAAAAATGGCAAATTCTTGAATTGCAAAACCAGTCACTTGATTTAAATACAATTAAAGATGCCTTCCATTTGCAATAGAAGAAACATAAAGGGACAAGCCCTTGAACCAGCAGGAGTTGAAGGTGTTAGCAGTAGAGGCTTGGCAGAGCATCACCAGAGAAGATACTCAGCACCTGGTGATGTCTATGAATCACATTCAATGCAAATTGAATTACATGCAAAAGGTATGCAAATAAATTTAAAATTAAAATCTAAATATTTAAATAAAGTTAAAATTCTTAAAATAAGAATATGCACACTAACCATGTCTGAATTATTTGTTAAAATTTAAATTTTACACTGAGGAGCAGAGGGCTAAATCAAGAAAAATGTAATGGAAGGCATTAGGGCAGGGGTGTCAAACTCAATTGCACAGGGGGCCAAAATCCAAAACACACTTTAGGTCGCGGGCCGAACAGAATAAACATTTATTGAACACACTAAAACTAAACTTTAATATGAATAAAAACAGACAGGAATATTATTCCGGAATAAATCAACTCAAACCTTAGTCAACTTTTAAGAAAAATTATACAAGTTAGAAATAAAGTAAATATTAAAAGAACAAACATTTAAATGTCTTTACTTATATTTCATTTTATATAAAAAATAAACTTACATGAACTTGATTGTTTCCTGTACCTGGAAGTCGCTTTGGACAAAAGCGTCAGCCAAATGAATAAATGTAAATGTACATTTTAAATATCCCAATATATTTTGCTCTCCATAAAAATATATCCTGTCAAAATAATACAACATCAAAATATAAACATGCTGCATAAAAAAACTGGAAATATTAATAAAATGTGTGCTTTTCAGCAATAATAAATCAAATCATTCAGTTGTCTTTGGTCTTATGTCATTTTATCAGAGCTGGGCGCCTGGCGTCTTTTTTTG
>JBBIGC010022442.1:0-12605 GCA_037576955.1 Lepidarchus adonis | reverse complement strand
ATTTGGCTTATTAAAGTCTTTTCTTTTTGTTTCAAAAACTCCTGCATTTGTGTCCTTCCATCCTACAATCGTGACAGGTTCCCATTCCCAGAACCAGAAAAAAGTTGGTGCTAGTTTTTTTTTTTTTTTTTGCAGAACCGGCACCAACATTTTTTGCAGTGGAAAAGCGCATCACAAGTTCCAAAACTGAGAACCCCGTTTTGGAGAGATGGGTCTTTTGAGATATAATAGGAAGAGAGGAAAGACTGGTTGAAAAATGTTATAGGCTTCCTTATATTAATAAACTTTGTCAACTTTGTTAACAAATCCAACAAATTCTAACAAAAATTATCCCAAACAAATATTAAACCCAATTTCTCGCCTACCCAGGAAAGGAGGAGCTGAATCTCAGATTCCTGCAGTCTACAGTAGTAATGACTTTATGACTTTTTTTAACAACAACATTGAAACCATTAGAGATGAAATACAAACACCACCTTTAACCCCATCAAACCTACTGTCCGTCTCACTTGATTCAGATACAGATGGAAATACAGCTACAACCCATTCTAGCAGACAGATCTTAGTAATACATTCTTTCCACAAGTTTCCCACTTGACTCTATCACTACAAGCTTGACTAAAAGAAATCTTGACAGCAATCTCTAGAAAAAAGTAGCAGCAGCTATGCTCATACCTTCACAAAATCACATTTATGAAAGATTTCAATCTGGATTTCGGTATTCACAGTTCTGTAACAGCTCTAGTAATACCACTCTATTTTATTGAATAGATTAGAGAGCATGGTTGGGATTACTGGAATAGCATTATCCTGGTTTAAATCATATCTGACTGACTGCTACCGATTGTGAGTGTAAATGGTGAATCATCAGTTCATACAAAAATAAAGTATGGAGTCCCACAAGGTTCTGTCCTGGGACCCCTATTATTATTATTATTATAGGTGTTCCACTGGCAACAGTTATTTGCAAACACTGAATTAATTTTCACTGCTATGCAAATAATACACAACTGTATGCATGTATCTTCTCACCCAGATGACAAACTTAAATTAAGTTAGATAGAGGATTGTGTGCATGAAATAAGAAAACTGGATGTCTCACGACTTTCTGTGCTAGATCTAAACTGAGAGGCCTAATGCTAAACCTTGCTGAATGTTCAGTCAGTCCTGTCTCCACTATTAAACATCTTGATGTCACAATAGATGTATGTTTCCTTCACTTGTTATGGGAATTATGGTAAATACCAGTAACCGACATGAAAATTGCACTTGAACACTCCCTCACGTTGTAATTTCCACTGGAGAACTGGGAGATCATTTTGATACACGATCTGCTGAGATAAAATAACCTTTGACGTTTTAAAATGGCGGACAGCAACGAAAGAATCATGAATGTTAATCATTACATCCTATTTAATTTTACTGCTGCTGTTAGTGGATAGTTTGTAGCCTGTTAATGTTGTGGGATTAATGCTCTTCTTACTGCAGTAGTAGATGAATTAGGATCTAAAACTGTTTTACCCACAAAACACGTCAGGATGAACTCCTGCGCCGCCATGTTTCACTTCACTACCACAACAAAAACACTTGAACGGCACAAACGCGTCATTTTCAATGTACAGATAGAAAGGATCATCTTTCCCATAGCACATAAAGACAGCATTAGATTTGTCTTTTTACTCGCATGTAAGTAATGTTACTCATTCAGCTTTTCTCCATCTTTAAAATATTGCAAAGAAATGATGCCAAAAAAATGTAATGTTTTTATTACAATTAGTCCAAAATGCTGCAGCTGCCTACAACTAGGAATATAACTATGTGAGTCCAATTCTGCTCAAATTACATTTGCTTCCAGTTATTGATTTTTTACATTTTACTATTAATATATTAAGCAGCACATGGCCTCACCCCCGAAAACCTTAGTGAACTCATCTCCATATACATATACATACATACATATATATATATATATTTTAATTTATTTACTTATTTATTTATTTATTTTTTCCCTTATTCCTATGATGTGTCAAACTTTAAACTAAATGGAATTTTATACTTTCAGATTGTCCAGGACAGCAGTCGTGTTTCTCTCAACTAACTTCAAAAGCGAAAGCCGCGAAAGCGAACGCGGCCATCGTTCCGGGTGCGTCAGTCGCATCGAACATTGCAGCACTGTTTCACTTGAACGTGAAGGTGGAAGATGAGATTCTGACTCTACACACTGACATTGAGCTGAAGTCGAGAGTTCATGGACAGTTCTGGAACTTACTCACAGAGGAAAAGTTCCCCCAACATGAGGAAATGTGCTGCCTCCTTGACTGCATTGTTACTTATTTACTGTATGTGACTCAGCCTTTTCCTACATGAAGCTCATTAAGTCCAAATACCGTTCCACCATGACTGATGAACATTTGTAAATGTGCTTGAGGCTCAGCAGCTACTGTCCGGACTCTGCATCCATGACTGATTCAATTCAGTGCAGGTCATCAAAGTAAACTCAGGTGATTACAAAAAATGTAAATAATTATTTATTATGTGTGTTGTGCAATATTGGCTTATTCAGTAATGCAAGGTACATCAACATACATTGTACATACAAAGAATCCTTAATACATTAGAAAATAGTTATGTTTTGCATTTTTGTAGTGGTAGATCTTTTGGACTTGGTTGTTTTAAAAGTAGCTTGCATGCCAAAAAAGTGTGAGCACCCCTGTCCTGGCATATATCTCTCTGTTCCCGACTGCTGTGTTCCTATACAACAGTCTGTGGTAAGTTATTTTTCAAGTTAAGTCTTGAATTAGGCAGTTGTGATCCAATCATAGTCAGTATTTAACTTGCAAGACTAGGGTTCATGCATCTCTGTCCAGCTCTGGGTATCTTTTTTATTTAAAAAAAATTTATTTATTAGTTAAGTATATGTTCAGTTTTGTGCAAAGGAACCCAGAGATCTAAGCGGCTTTGAGAGTGAAGAGTAGCTATGAATAGGCCACGCAGCATGGCACTGGTGTAAACAGGTCATCCACAGTAGTAAATGGAAAACATCAACATTGTGACAGCTTATCAAGGCTTAGAAAAGCAGCTTTGTGTCATTCCATTCAGGAAATGGCCCCAAGCAATATCCTTGTGCTAGCAGGCATCTCATGGTGGGTGGTAAGATGAAATTTCAGCGGAAAATGTCAGTTTTACAGTACACTTTCACTTTCGCCTGTGTACAGGTTTCATAGTGATCTTTGCCCACAGATAAAGAAATTAACAGTTTATTTTAACAGTGAGAAACAGAATTTAAAATAGAAAATTCAGAAAATCACATATATACAGTATAAAAATATATAAACTGATTTGCATTTCATTCAGTGAAATAAGTATTTGATCCCCTATCACAACAACACTTGGTACTGGAAAAACCCTTGTTGGCTTCACAGAGTTCAGATGTTTCTTGTAGTTGATGACCAGGTTTGCTGAGAGATGCTTCCCACCTCCATGCTTGACAGGGCGGTGGTGTTCTTGGGGATATAGTCAGCATTTGCCTTGCTCCAAACACAGCAGGTTGAGCTGAGGCCAAATAGCTAGATTTTGTTCTTATCTGACCATAGAACCTTCTCCCAAGCACTCTCTGAATCAATCAGGTGTTCACTGGCAAACTTCAGACGGGCCTTAACATGTGCCTTCTTAAGCAGGTGGAATTGTGGGCACTGCAGGATTTTAAACCATTACGGCGCAATGTGTTACCAATGGTTTTCTTGGTGACTGTGGTCCCAGCTGCCTTGAGATCATTAACAAGCTCCTCCTGTGTAGTTCTAGGCTGATCTCTCACCTTTCTCATGAGGTGAGGTCTTGTGTGGAGCCCCAGATCGAGGTCGATTGATGGTCATTTTGTGTTTCTTTCATTTTTAAACAATTGCACCAACAGTTGTCCCCTTCTCATCCAGCTTCTTATGGTTTTGTAGCCCATTCCAGCCTTGTGCAGAGCTACAGTCTTGTCCCTGACATCATTAGACAGCTCTTAGGTCTTACCCACGATGAAAAGTCAGAGTTTGATTGATTGATTAAGTCTGTGGACAGGTGTCTTTTATACAGGTGACTAGTTGAGACAAGTGTCTTTAATGTGGGTGACGAGATGAATTAGGATAATCTAACTGTCTGTGGGAGCCAGAACTCTTAATGGTTGGTAGAGATCAAATACTAATTTTACTCAATAAAATGCAAATCAATTTATCTATTTTATATAATGGATTTTCTTTTTAATATTCTATCTTACTGTTAAAATAAACCCACCATAAAATTATAGACAGTTCATTTCTTTGTCAGTGGGCAAACTTACAAAATCAGCCAGGGTTCAAACAATTATTTCCTCCACTGTATAACAGCCTCACAGAAACAAGAACCATGGAGAACAAAACAAATGGTATTTGTCTCTAAGCTGGGTGACACAATAAACCATGCTGATAGCTCTCCTCCTCTGCACCTCCTCCTCTATCCTTGCTTTGACAGAAACCTACTGTTTATTGCTATATTCTTCTGCAGTACATCTCCACGCTCATACACTGGAGACCATAAATTTGATCTGTGGAGGCCAGGCATTCACTTTATGTTTTACAGCTTTTCCTGAGCAGTACCTACCTGTAGCTTTGAACCAATCACATTGTAATGGTCCTGGGATGCGCCTATTGGCTGAGAGTGGAGGTGCATCATGGGAGCTGGGGAAATGCACATTATTATCCTGTTTTGTGACTGTTCTATATGTTGCAGGAAAAAGAGCAGCAGATAGCTGATGTGTTTGAGATGTGCTGTGTTTGTGTGAGCGAGCTGGTGGTTGATGGACAGGTCCACTCTCTGTGAGATGAGTCCGGAGATTCTGGGACCTGCCCATCCACCATCATGCCTTACTCACGGGTTCATGCTTGTGCGCATCCTAGCCTCTAGGGGACGCACCGGTATAGGCAGGTTTCAAGCAAATAAAACCTGGCCAGTTCACTGACTGGTTCAAAAGCATAACTTGTGTGCGAGTGTTTCATTCAGTGGTTCTCTCTCTAAAAGAACCGCTACAATATAGTGGACTGTACAACAGGTAAACAGAATTTTAAGTGTAGTTCTATAAATTCATACTAAGATATACCATTCCAAGACTTGAAAGTTTGTTAAGTACATATACCATAGCAAATTAACTCAACACACAGTCAAATGTCTTAACCACTGGCAACAAAAGTGAATACACCCCTAAGTGAAAATGTCCAAATTGTGCTTAAAGTGTCAATATTTTGTGTGGCCACCATCATTTTCCAGCTCTCCAGGTCATGGAGTTCACTAGAGCTTCACAAGTTGCCACTGTAATCCTATTCCACTCCTTCATGATGACATCACAGTGCTGGTGGATGTTAGACATCTTGCATTCCTACATCCTACATAGGTTGGTGATACAGTAGATCTACAACATTACAACAGAGACAACAACAAACTAAACCACAGACGAGTATAAACACATCCTACATGTTTGAGGATGCCCCACAGGTTTAGGTCTGGAGACATGCTTGGCTAGTCCAGCACCTTTACCCTCAGTTTCTTTGCAAGGCAGTGGTCACCTTGGAGATGTGCTTGGGGTCATTATCATGTTGGAATACTGCCCTGCGGCCCAGTTTCTGAAGGGAGGGGATCATAATCTGCTTCAGCATGTGATAGTACACATTGGCATTCTTGATTCCCTCAATGAGTTAAGCTCCCCAGTGCCGACAGCACTCATGCAGCCCCAAACCATGACACTCCCACCACCATGCTTGACTGTAGGCAAGACACACTTGTCTTTGTACTCCTCACCTGGTTGCCACCACACACGCTTAACACAATCTGAGTCAAATAAGTTTATCTTGGTCTCAACAGACGACAAATGTTAGACTTCCTTTTGTTTTTAGAACACAATGAATTTCCCTAGGTATGAATCTATATGATGGACAGATAATGATCTTGCAAGACCCCCAGACACAAACATATTTGGAGCCCCCACCAAACAATAACACATTAAAAAGTAAACAGATAAGTACACATATGAATGAGAAAGTGTGTCCATACTTTTGACTGGCAGTGTACATAAAGATCTGAGAAGTGAGATTAGACAATCTTCCATGTTGGTATTTATGTTCAATATTGAACAATGCAACAGCCTTTCTTTTTGTGTTGAAATCCAAAATTCATTTGTAGAATAAAATGGGCCATTTTGAAAAATTTAAAAGAAATTTGTCATTAATGTAATGGCCTAAAGTACAAAATTTGGAAATGGTAATAGTTTGTAATAATAAATCTAGGAAACATTTGAATGTGTTGATTACAATACACAGGAAAAAAAAAAAAAAAAAAAGTTTACAGTATTTTAAATTTTCAGCAAAAGGTGCAAAAGTCAACATATGTGTGAAGGTACCACTGGCACAGAGGCGTATATTGGGATTTTGAGGAGACATATGATGCGAACAAGGTGATGTTTTTCTTGGGAAATGCTTATTTCAGCTAGACAGTGCTAGGCCTCAGTCTGGATATGTGGCAACTGTATGGATTCATAGATACAGACGGCATGTGCTTGACTGGCCTCTAGATCTATGTCCTGTTGAAAGTGTATAGGGCGTCATGAAGAGGAAAATCAGACAATGATATCCATAGACTGAGACTCCATTTCTGCTCATTTGTAAAATATTTACACCTTCAGTGGAATTTCCCATTAACTTGAGCAAGACTAGGTTCTAGGCCGAGGCCCTAGTCTAAAGGTTCCCATGGCCCCAGGCAGTCAGAGGGCCCTGGACACTGGCACCACTGACTTAGTTAGTACTTCAGAGGATCAGTGGTGCACTCTTAAGATATTTGGCACACCAATGTTAAAATCTGGATATGTCTTTGGCTTTGACCTTTGCTCTTTTTACTCTTTTCATTGATCACTGTAATCCACAAACAACTTTTATCCATGGAATCAACCAATCATGACTTCGTTTTGCTTTTTGAAATTTTTTTTTTAATAAAATCCTTAAGTGTCCCTGTGAATAGCTCTTCGCTGCAGCTGCTAGAACTGGAACACCTAGCCCTAATTTTTGTGCTCCATTTCCAGGCACAATAAGGCCACTTGTTTTGCTTGTTCTACTGCTTGTTTGAACACCTCTGCTGCTAGTTTCCCAGAAATGTTGTTGTGCCATATATTTATACCCCATTCTGTAGTCACATATCATATTTTGGGAGATCTGAACTTTATACCAAAGTTATTGAAATTGTATGTTTATGTCTTCACAGTTCTACTGAGTACATTACATTTTCATTTACACTTTAAAAATCTGCATTACAAAATGAGGCAAATTGGCCAGTGAAAGTACAGCCCCGATCAAAAGTTTAAGACCACTTGACAAATGTGAAAAAATCACATGTTGCATGGTTGGATTTCAACAAGGTTTCAAGTAGAGCTTCAACAGCTACAAGAAGAAATGGGACTGAGACAAAACATTTTTTGAGCATCAATTTATTAACAACAAAACTGAAACTGAAACAGGCCGTTTTACCACAGCTCCAAAACAGAAATCAAAGTTCCAAACATGAACTCAGTAATGAGTAGCTCCACCGTTATTGTTGATCACGTCATGTTTGATGCAAGTGTTTCCATGAGGTGAGTGGGAACATTTCTCCAAGTGGTGAAGATGCTGCATGTAGGACATCTACTGTCTGGAACTGTTGTCCATTGTTGTAAACTTCCCTTGCCATCCATCCCCAATGGTTCTCAACTGGATTTAGATCATGGGAACATGCAGGATTGTCCAAAAGAAGGATGTTATTCTCCTGGAAGGAGTCCCTTGTTCTGAGGGCATTGTGTCCTGTTGAAAAACCCAGTCGTTACCACACAGACGAGGGCCCTCAGTCATGAGGGAGGTTCTCTGCAACATCTGGACATCGCCAATGGCCGTTTGATGCCCCTGCACCTCCTGAAGCACCATTGTTCCACGGAAGGGAGAGCACCCAGACCAGGGGTGCTCAATACGTCAATCGCGAGCTACCGGTCGATTGCGAAGACACCGCTAGTCGATCGCGGAACGCTGCCATTCAACATAAACTACCGCACATGTGGAAAAAAAAAGGGTAAGCGCCCCCTTTACTTTTTCTCATCAGAGAATAAAACTTTCTTCCACCTTTTAATGTTCCATGTTTGATTCTTTCTTCCAAAGTCCAAACGGCCAGTTCTGTGGTGTCTAGTAGACCAGACCTTTAAAAAAACGTTTTTGTTTTTGAAGCACGTCAGTCTCAGATGACAGCTCCAGTAACGACCTTAATTTGGGTGGAGGATCATCCAGTGTCTTAACGGAGCAGTCAGTTAGATCCTCAGGCTCAGTGCTGGTGAAATTTTTTGGTTTCACTTGACTTTTTTGTTCCATAATCCTCAGAATCATTTAAGAAATTCAAAATGACTTTGTTACTGTGTCCAACCTCAGCAGTGAAGGAGCTGTGAGAGACCTGCTTATGCAGTTCAACAACCCGGCCATATTTAAAAAGGAATTTTTTTTCCCTTTCCATCAGAACATCATGACAGTGTGAACCTGACAGAAAATGACAATGAAGCCACATTTTTTGCACAGATTTGGCCTTTTAAAGGCATATGGCCCTAAGATTTTGATCAGCTGTAAAACAGCCTGTTTAAGTTTAAGCGTTGTTGTCAATAAATTGCATGCGCAAAAATTTTTTTTTTGTAGCATGAAGCCATTTGTCAAATGGTCTTAAACTTTTGATTGTAACCGTATCTTAAATCTGGTTCTTTTCTCACTATGAAATTGCAAGATTATACATTATTTTTATAATGTCTATTTCTGTAGTTTTAAGATTATTGTTCTGCTTAAAGTAATTTGATCAAGATTTTATCTTTAAATATATCAGCTAGATTGTGGCATATTTTTACTTTTGGTACTGTAAGTGCAAGTGCTATATACAAACATAATAGACCCAACTTATAGGCAAAATCCTGCAATATGGTGGGGATTAGTGATACATTAGATCTACAACATTACATCAGAGACCAGAAAAAATTAAACCACAGACGAGTATAAACGCTATTATTGCAAATGGAACGCGTGGGCATGGGAGGAGACATAGATGGAAGACACATTTGGAAAATAATCAAGTAGGAGGAAAACACAGAGCTATAGGGAAGAAAACATGGCAGATGAGAAAAGGCATGAGATGGGGACAGTGTCACATAACCTTCCTCCTAGTGCCCAACTACCAAGGTACAAATTCAGAGGAAGTTATCCCTCCGATGACCCGACTGAAGGTTGAAAATATCACAAGTCGAGAATTCTTTTTTCTTGAACATGGAAGCAACGGGACTGTCAGCCACTGTTGAAAGTGAGAGCTCTTATAAGGTGGGAGATGCTTACACCCCAGCATTGTCCCAATGTATTTTACTGCAGATGCTGCTGGGTTTGCTTGTTGTGCAAAACTATGGTAATGATAAGATCGTAAGTAGAAACATCGTAAATTAGGGGCCATCTTTATTCTCTTCCTCTCGCCCATACATACTGTCAGGTTTGGACACCACTGATCATCACATGTTCATCTGCTGCCTGCACCTCTAGCCATGGACCTTATTAACATTTATAACCACTCATCTCTTGACTGTTTACTTTATTACCATCTGGTGTTGAAAGAGGAGGATGGTTCCCCTAATGAGCTTCGGTTCCTCCCAAGGATTCTTCCTCAGTTAGGGAGTTTTTTTGCCTTCGTCACTCATTGCTCATTGCTCACCCAGACCTTGTAAAGCTGCTTTGTGACAACATCTGTAAAAATGTCTATATAAAGGGTCCTTGACTTACAACGTACTCGACTTACAAAAAATTGTGGTTACGAAGCTGGCTCAAACCCTGTTTTTTTAAAAGTGAAAGTCAAAGTGCCTTTAATAAAATGCTCAAAAAATGCAATACAGAGCCTCGGGTGGATGAATGTCTCCCTCTGGTGGACAGACAGAAGAATGGCTCCAGGGTTTCCACTTAATGTCAAAATTAAACTTACAACACACGATGAGGAATGGAACCCGTCGAGGACCCCTGTATAAATAAAACTGAATCTAATTGACTTTGAGTGAACAACATGTCATGCTCTCTGATTCAATGTCTATGGCGATTATACTTCAACAAATGACACAATAAACTGATGTTTTTTTACTCCTTTTATCATTGGAATAAACAAAAAGCAAATCAAACACATGGAAAAGTGCAATCTTAAATTACACCTTCATTTGCCTAGCCATCTGATTTGACACATCCTGCAGGTGAAACCTGTGTCATTTACAGCTGGTTATTGGGTCTGGTGTTCTCTTTGATTTGTGTTTGATGTCACCATGCCAAGATCTGAAGAAGCTAAAAAGTTTTTAAAATAAAATGTTAAGATGCCACTGAGTTTGGCAATGGATTGTTAAAAATTCCTTGAAATAAATGGTCATAGAAAAGTAATGTAGATGTCTTTTGTCCAGGACAGGGTGCTCCAGCAAATTCAGCCAGAGAGCAGAATGTCGGATGTGAAAGGAAGTCTCCAAGAACCCCAGAATTTCTTTACAGGATTGTCAGGTAACTCTTACAGACGATGATGTGAAAGCATATGATTCGTGATTTCTGATCATTGTGAACACACCACTGCACACAGTCACCACAACGAAATTTGTGTTGCCCTGCACACGTGGAGCAACGGGCAGCTATCAACAGCGCCCGGGGAGCAGTGAAGTGGGGACGGTACCTTGCCAAAGGGAACCTCAGTGGTGCCCGGGCTGGGACTTGAACCTGCAACCTTCGGATTTCAGGGGCAAAAAGTCCTAACCACTATTCCACCACTGCCAATATATATGCATATGTATTCAATCAAATGACGTATGACATCACACTATGACGTAGGACCACCGAAGACATCACTTTTCTGTCGTCTTTCGTGACAGTCCAAATCGCACAGTGTAAAGGTTGAAAAGGTTGCTTTCTGAAGTGGACAATATGTGGGGTTCTCTCTTTGGATGGACTTCTGGGGATTCGTCAGATGGCACCTAATAGGAGCCACATCCGTGGAGCATCATCTAATTCTTCAAGCTGCACTTAGCTAACAAAGTTCATGACCACGTCTGAGTGTCTGCAAGATCAAACACATCAAAAACACATACATGTGCAGCAGAGAGGAGCTGATAGAGCATCGGCAGCAGACACCACTTCAAGCACGTCCTTGAGAGGCTGACAGACGGATATCAGGGAGGTTTTGTCTATTCTGGACCAAGATGAAACAGCACCTGACTGGGAGGTCGCACAGTCCCCTGAGCCGCAGTCTGATTTAAGCCTGGAATCCGTCAATTGCTTGTCGCTTTTCAGCACAGTAAAGCAATAAACCTTGTCGACAGCAGAACAATGGTGATAATTGGGGCTGGAAATGGCTTATTATGTGTGAACTCAATGCTATGTCAGAGGAAAATAAAGCAGCAAAAAAAAGAGAACCAAAAAATGGACATGCAAATCAAAATAAACAAACATAAAAGGTTTTATACTGTTTCCTTCTGAAATTAAAATTGCAATTATAATGTTCTGTAATGATAACAAACACATTAAAAACATTTATCAGGCTTCTCAATCTCAAATGCAGTGAAACTAGGCCACGAATGTCAGATTCTTAAAATTACGTCCCTGAAAAAAGACTGAAAAAGTCCAACCAGTCTGTCCTAACAGTCCTAATTTACATTTCAGCAACTGTCCAATCTGTTTTGCAACTGATTCCTACAATCTTCAAATTCACACCAAAATTGACTTAATCGTTCACACTGAAAGAATAAGACAAAAAGAAACGTGTTGTTTTCCCTCTGTATAGTGGAACTCTTGTGAGTGGTAAGATATTTCCAGTGTTTGGCACCCTCTGCTGCCCCTTATAAGAGACTGGGCAAAAGTTTTTTAGATTTATACAATACATTTTAATAATCCTTTATGATTTAAAAATAAATAAATTGTACATGTACTTGGTGAAAATATTTGAACACCCATTGTTGATAAGGTGAAAATAAGAGCACACCTTCTACTTATCTTACAAGTTCCCAAGCCTTGTCATAGGGACATCTCCTGTGCTCATCAGCTCATTAATGGACTTTTTCTGGAATGAAGTGAGTGTATGAGCAGGAAACCACATTGAGGACTGGGGGACTCATGGATTGTGGCTGGGAACCACTGCTCTACAGGGAACCTATAGAGTATCTTCTCCAGATTTCTTCAAAAGTGAGATCCTTGTAGCGAAGGCTTGTCCTGGAGGGCCAGTGTTGACTACAGTTTGGTAGTTCCTCTCCTCAAACTCTCAATATGCCTCCTGATGAACCAGGGAGTTGAACCATGTGTGCTTGATCAAGGAAATCAGCCAACTATTCTGGACACCAGGCCTCCAGGATGGGAGTTGGACTCCCCTGTACTTCAAACACATAATTAAACCCAGTCACCCAAACCTGACTTAATATTACGCATGTAATTTATAATCCTGATCGATGGAATCACAGCTGTGGGTAATCCAATCATAACATAATAATAATAATAATAATAATAATAATAATAATAATAATAATAATAATAATAATAATAATAATAATAATA
>JBBIGC010022424.1:0-12606 GCA_037576955.1 Lepidarchus adonis | reverse complement strand
ACTATGAAATTTACGCCTGCGATTTTTTTTGCGGCAAGCGATTTTGCGCGCTCTAGTTTTGGCATTGATGTGACGCCATACTTTCAGCACTGATGGAGCATTTCCAGGTCTTTCTGTAGGCACTAATACTCCTCCATACTGTACCATCAGAAATGGTACATGTTTTCCAAAAAGAATTTCAGATTTTGATTTGTCTGATCACAGAACAGTTTTCCACTTTGTCTCAGTCCATTTCAAATGAGCTTTCGGCTTGATCATGTTCACATATGGCTTCTACTCTGATATTGGTTTTACACTATATGCCCTGATAGCAAAGAAAAAAATCATAAGGATCTTCCCCCTCATTGCCTACCTACAAACCTGCTGTCTGGCTCAGGACTCTTCGAGCCACTTTGTTAGGCTAACGCGTCTGGAAAAGTGACTGGAATGTGGAAGATCTGAGTGAAGATTTGCTCAGGCTCTGAATCAGTTTACATCAGTCAAATGCTGTATAATGTAGATGAGAGCGTAAATGCACGTTAACAATTAAATACTAGCAAATAATTTAGAAAGGAAATATAAATAAATGAATAATATACAAAATTAAACATAATTTGTGAAACCTGCCCTAGTGAACATCATGATGAAGTGTGTTCAGACACAGTGGTTTCTGAAAGAGTTCCTGTGTCTCCATGACTGAATCAGGCCTGAAGATCAAGGGCGTCCAGTACTGACGTTCAGCCTCATCGAATTCTCCAGTTCCAATATTTTGATGATGTAATGTTATGTAGATGATTGGATCTTCTCAGTTTAAAGACTTTGAAATTAATCCAGTTTGTAGACACAGGTTTGTGCAAATCACTGAAGCTTTACTTCTGAAAGACTCAGAATTATTCTGTAATTTTGTAATTAATGTCAGCATGTATAAAAGAATATAATTCAAATTGCACAAATTCAACAACCAAGTTTAATTTACTGAACTGCAAGAGAGAAAAAAAACACGTTAGAGTGAAATTTCACTACTTTCGGAGCATGCGTGCTAGCCTCAAGCAAATCATATTTTTGATATAAATCTATCGCCATATCCACCTCTCTAAAATGCTCTTTTTATACCCAATTATGTTTCTGACATGTTATCAATTAACCTCATTAGCTGCTAAATGTTCCTCCAGCTGTTTCTGTTAGTACCACTTATTTTCTTAGCCATAAAACATGTTGCTGCATTAAATTCAAAATAAGCAAATATTATTTATGCAATATTAATAGGTCTCACTTTCATACAATATGGTTTCTAAGTTCTATACTGAAGTGTGTGTTACTATATATGGTGTATGTACCTATTGATTAAAAATATGCACCAAAACTACACTGGGTCAAATGTTAATATAATAATAATAATAATAATAATAATAATAATAATAATAATAATAATAATATGCTTTTAAATTGACAAAACAAGTTAAAAACCATGTTTGATGGTTAAACCCTAATTTTATCATTTATCTGATAATGAGCAGTTTGTATAAACTAAAACTAAATGTGCTGCTTTAAAATGGAACCAATTTTTTCTTTCAGATTAAATATGTATAATATGACAAATGCAGGGAATCATAATTAACTACACACTGGCAGCTCTACTATATTTAATTGTAAGATAATCTGAACTTTCTCTAGGAAGAAAGAGCCTTGAGCATTTTGTAACTATTTAATTTGACACATAAAAGCTCCAGTCAGATAAAAATATTTCATTATTTGACTCTGAAAAGGTCCACAGTTTTTTGGGCGTTTTGTTTAATAGTATGGCCCTGCTGCAGAGTGAGGAACTTCTCTGGTGCTTTCTGAAACATTTGGTTGGACATTTGGTTCAGAATGCGCCTCGCTGCTTCTGTCTGCAGTCACCTCATCAATAAAGACTTCTCTGCCATGTGCCGCGTTTGGATCACGAGTCGTTCCTGTCGGTCCTGCACAGCTCCATCATGCTGGTACAGGTTCATCTTCATCTTCTGCTCTTTATGCCAGAGCTCTGCAGACGTTTCTATGTAATTTTTATCAAACCCTGAGCTGCCTTCATCTTCTCGGGGCTTACCAGCAGTTTGCATCATGTGCTAAACCCTCTGAGGTTCTTCTGGAGTATTCTCTTCTTTTTATGGTTGTCTTCTGACAAACCTCTACAACCCTGAGACTGTTCTTGATCTGTTCAAGAGATTTTCTTCATGACTGAACATGTTCTTCATTATCTACTGTGGTTTTGAGTTGGTCAACAGGGTGTTCAGCTAACAGTGATCAACATCACATGATGTAGCAGAGCACAAAACAGAAGTTTAATTTCCTGTAGCTGTATTTTACAGACTAAAGTGTATAGAGATTGGTCCAGATGTATGTCGATGGTGACTGGTCCAGACTAAAGTGTACAGAGATTGGTCAACATTTATGTTGATGGTGATTGGTCCAGACTAAAGTGTATAGAGATTGGTCCAGATGTATGTTGACTGTGATTGGTCCAGACTAAATTGTACAGAAATTGTTCCAGATGTACGTTGACAGTGACTGGTCCAGACTAAAGTGTATAGAGATTGGTCCAGATGTATGTTGACGGTGATGGGTCCAGACTAAAGTGTATAGAGATTGGTCCAGATGTATGTTGACGGTGATGGGTCCAGACAAAAGTGTACAGAGACTGGTCCAGATGTATGTCGATGGTGATTGGTCCAGACAAAAGTGTACAGAGATTGGTCCAGATGCATGTTGACTGTGATTGGTCCAGACTAAATTGTACAGAAATTGTTCCAGATGTATGTCGACAGTGATTGGTCCAGACAAAAGTGTACAGAGATTGGTCCAGATGCATGTTGACAGTGACTGGTCCAGATGTATGTTGACGGTGATGGGTCCAGACTAAAGTGTGCAGAGATTGGTCCAGATGTATGTTGACGGTGATTGGTCCAGACTAAATTGTACAGAGATTGGTCCAGATGTATGTCGACAGTGATTGGTCCAGACAAAAGTGTACAGAGATTGGTCCAGATGTACGTTGATTGTGATTGGTCCAGACTAACGTATACAGAGATTGATCCAGATGTACGTTGATTGTGATTGGTCCAGCCTAACATGTACAGAGATTGGTTCATATGTACGTCAACCGTGATTGGTCCAGCCTAAAGTGTACAGAGATTGGTTCATATGTAAGTCAACCGTGATTGGTCCAGTCTAAAGTGTACAGAGATTGGTCCAGACTAAAGTACACAGTATTTTGTCTGGACCAATCCCTGTGCACTTTTGTGTAAAGTGTACAGTGATTGGTTAATCTTCCTGCTATGAGGACTTTATACGATGCTTTCATACCAGCTTCTGTCATTTCAGTCCTCGCTAATGGTACAAAAAAAATCTCAGGGTAGCTCCCTAGTGGGTAGTTCCTCTGAGTCTGAAACAGATTGATCTGAAAGTGCTGAATGTAGAAATGGTAGTCGAGTTATTAGGACCTCACCCTTGTGATCAGGGTTGTAGGTTCAAGTCTCAGCCCCGGCCACGCTGAAGAACTCTTGAGTAAGGCATCATCCCAATACACTATAGTGCACTTTGTGTTGAGCTGTGTTCACAATAACAGTCACTTTTACTCAGAACCCTTGTTTCAGTGATGGCTGGTTTGGGCAGTTTGCTTTGATTGGTGTGTTTAATGAGTTTGACCACTGAAGTCTGCAGTGCTGTGGTCCAGCAGGCCTGAAGTCTGACAGAAGTGGACCTGCTTGGTATGCACAGACATGATCCCACACAGATTCTGCATTATAATAACTATTAAACTGCTTTGTTGCTTGGCAACCATAGCCTACAATTTTACAGGGACCTCTGAGGTTGACACCTGAGTTTAAAGGTTCCTTCACCTGCAGCGTAATTTTTCTCTGCTTTATTCACGCAACCGTTTTTCTTCTTTTGAGCGACTCTCCAGTAAACGGACACTTTTCACATCAAAGGTTGAATGCTCATGTGTTCGACAGGCGAGATTTTTCACAGCAAACAACACGAGTCAGGGCGCAGGTTGTGGAAACATCACCTATGTGCTTCTTCTGTTTCCCCACAGCGCTGCCTGCCACCTTTCTCCTCATGCCCCAGTGTTTTTCTCATCAATTTCTCCCTGATTATAAGTCTCTCACCTCAAACACACAACGAGTCTCCATCAGCTCCATGAAAACACTCCTCGTTCTTTTAAAGTGCGGACCTGTCATCTCTTGAAGCTCCTGAAGCTGAGTCCTGAAGTAGGCCTGGAAGCTGAGTATTAGTTCCTGAGCCAAGCAATGAGACTTCCCATCCTGAGAAGAAGATGAGAACATGGGAAGTTACCAAAATGTCACATTTTTCTCTCTTAGCTTTTATAAAAATATCACTAATCACTTTCATTATTAGATGATAAGTTCTGTGGAATGTTCACAAACTCTAATGATCTAATTATATTATTTTCTGGTGATTTCTCACCATGTACCTTCCTCCAGCTTAGGGAGATTTGCCTCTGTTGCTCAATATGGGCTCAGACTCAGATTCTGTAAAGTTGCTTTGTGACAATGTCAGTTTCCATCACTGAGACCATATTATCAACTAGATCTTCCACTACACTAGGTTCAGCCCTGCTCAATTCTGCACCCCCATAGTGATCCTTCAACCTCTCTTCCTCTGGTCCATCCATCTTGGTCTGGTGAACTTTGGTTCTTGCCAAGGTTTTTTTCATCATTTCAGGGAGTGGTTCCCTGCCTCCATCTCCTTTGTTTATTGGGGGCTGGGATGCGTACATTGAATTCAGTTCATTGAGTTGTGAATTTTTGCATTTTATATCAATTTTACAATATGACTCCTGTCCACCACCAAAAGCTCCTACAATTAAAATGTCAAAACTGAACCATGTAGCAATAGAAGATGTTTTGATCTGATGAACCATGTTTTTGTGTCTGTTTTTTTGTGGGATGGAAGATGGATTTCCTGTGTACAATAAAGGTTTTTATGAGGACAGTCTATTTCTATTTTTGTTTATTCATTTGGCTGATGCTTTTTTCCAAAGCGACTTCCAAGCCAAAGAAACAATCAGCCATTTTATTTAACCAGTCAAACTGCTGCATCACCTGCAGTGACTTGATTGTGCCTGCAGGTAGACCGGTCAACAGCAAGGTGCAGTAGTCCAGGCAGAAAAGCACCAGTACCTGGACTATGACAACATCAGAATCATAAACAATGTGAAATGTTTTATGGGAAGAGTTAGACACTTCTGAATCAACACTGGACTCAAACTTTTTTTTGTGAGAGTGCAGCTCTAAAGCAGTGGCTCTGTAGCTCTGGAGTCACACATGAGTGTGGAACTCTGTTAAAAAAAATTCCCACTGGGGGTTATCGGGGTGCAAAAAATTAAGTAGCTTAAGTAGCTACTGTTGGAGTATAAACACATTGTTTTTGGCGCAAGATTATTTACGGTGCTATTATATTTTTTATGTATAGATATATGTTCATTGTTATCGTTTACACCCCTATATTTCCACGCCCCTAACTGGTGGATATACTGAACATATACATATGTTATTTATTCCTATAGCACATATATCTTATTCATTTAACCATTAATCCATGGTAAAACTACTGTAGCACTTGGCGGCTTGTTATTTTGACACCTATCATTTTCCTTCAGTGTCTTTTGGATTTGTTCTTACCCTCAGCAACATGCCCCTGATGCAAACAGCACATTTAGAGTCGAGTCTGTTCCTTTTTATAGCCATGGCCACCCTGTTCATGTGACTTGTTAAGAAACCCAATGTCAGATTAAGGAAAACAAGATGAAAAGGTTTTCATGGCAACATTACAACACGTTCAGTACAGCCGAAGCATTTCTATCTGACCGCTATTCATTTACGTCGAGCTTGTTTTCCACCATAACAACCAGTACCTCAACCAGCCCAGCACCTCCCCCGAAGTAGCCACGGAGCTCATTAGTTTGTCATAATTGAGACGTTTACATGGAAAGGCTGGAATGGTCCACCTCTATTTGCTGTCTGTCTTGCTCTTTTGCTCAGTATTTCCTTGCCCCCACGTCCCCGGGCCCGTTTGTGACAGAAAAACAAAGACATTATTCACAGACACTTGGCCAAGCTTTACAAATGTCTGGCATCATCGCTGTCCTTGTGCATTCTAGTGTAACTCACTTCAGATCGGTGAAGTTGTATCAACTGTAAAACTCAGAAAATAAATCACCAGATGGACTCGTTCAGCTGGACCCAGGTCGTGGAGACGTTGTGTTGTTCCTGAAGTTAAAGCATTTTATGTTACGTGAACACACGTACGGTTCACGCCCACGTTCGCATGTGGACATTACACCGTAAAACAGCCCAAACTGAAATTTACAGTCATAAAAATGTCATAAAAACCAACACGTTAACACACACACACCAATCAGCCATAACATTAAGACCACTAGGTGAATTGAGAAACATTGACTCTAGTTATTTTATTACAGCGGCACCTGGGGGTGGGATATATTAGGCAGCAAGTGAACAGTCAGATCTTGAAGTTGATGTGCTGGAGGCAGGAGTGTCTGAGGCCTTTTTGTGATGGATCTCCAGAAGTGGAGTGTTCCAGTGGGTAGTACCTCCCGAAAGTGATCCAACTGCTGAATCATCCCCAAGTCTCTTTGAGGCAGGTGGGAAGTGGGAAAATTTCAGACTCTCAGAACAAAAGGTCCCCTCTTACTTCTCGCTGACAAATACGCCTACTCCTCCATCAGCCATTTTTGTTAGGTTAATGGAGCAGCTCCTATAATGTTCAAGGAACCTGTAAGAGTCTCTCTACAATCAACTTTCTATTCAACATATAAGATAGAGACACTACAGTTTGCAATAATAATTATATTTAAATAATGTGCAATAACCCTGCATACCTCAGTGTATAAAATATAATTTATTCTTTCCATATGAATATAGCACTGCAGAACTACTTCACAACCATTTGAACCATTTATTTCAGAATCAGAAAAAAATTATCCCATAGGAATATATTTTATTTTATTTTTTATTTGTGTTACAAATATATTTCTGCACTGGAGGAGGTGCTTTCAATATAATTGAGCATCTGTATAATGACAATAAAAAGCACTCTATTCTATATAATAATAATAATAATAATAATAATAATAATAATAATAATAATAATAATAATAATAATAATAATAAAGATTTATATAATAAAAAGCATTTATTCTTAAAAAAGTTAACTTATTCTTTTCCTCTTCTTCTTCATATTATTATTATTATTATTATTATTATTATTATTATTATTATTATTATTATTATTATTATTATTATTGTTAAACAATAATTTATTTTAATATTTATAATTTATAATAATAATCATCATTTTCTAATTTATAATACACATACACATTATAGGCTATGGTATAAGCCATTGTTATACAAGCTGTACACTGACTTTACACCACTCACATTTTTGTAAATATTTTAATCTTTTCATGGGACAACACTGAAAATATGACACTTTGATACAATGTACTCACTTTTGTACTCTGTAAAGCACATTGAATGACTTCTGTGTACATAATGTGCTATAGAAATAAACAAGCCATGCCTTAAAACATGAATAAATAAATAAAAAAGGAAAGAAAATGTAAATCTTCAAGAATTAAAACTAGCGCAGTAGTGGAAGGTGTGTTTCATGGGGAGCAATGCACTGTGTGGACTATGTAGTGTTTGATGCAGGAAAATGGGAGGAAAGAGTTGCTTTATGTGAGTTTGCTTGTTAGCACAATGCTAACGCTACTTGCCAAGTGACAAAGGGGAACAGAAGAAAAGCCCTGAAGCTGAAGTAACGATTCCAACCACGGTTGCAAAGCAAATATGGGAAAGTAAAAAATGGCATTGCTGTTACTTATGTAAATTAATAACACATCCCCGTGTTTGTGTTATATTGCTGCGTCTTTTTAATGCGATATATTTATTATGGCAAAGCCACGTATTGTGTATCATATTGTATCTTGAGACCCTGCGATTCCCTTCCCTACTCTGTAGTAATGAAGTGGTTATAATACGATAAAATAATAATATAATTATTCTGCTAGAATATTTGTTTTTTTACTGCACTCTGTTGTTAAGAATCTGATTAGATTGGGATTAGAATGATCAGAATGGTTCCATAAGTTAAAATTGCGTATAAACAAGCTTACAATGCATTAGGATGAACATTGAGCGATAGCTCATCAACTGTTCTCCACTGTTCCTGTTCTTTATCTGCTCTGGAGTCGTGAACGGTACCAGACTCTACTTATGCAGTGCGGTTACTGGCAAAGCAAAATTTGAGCCTGTTTTGTTCCCAATTGCCCCAGAATGTGAATGTAATTTTCAGCCTGTTTGTCTCTTCCATTTGTTCCTTTCTTTTGTTCTCCTAATGACTCATTCTCTGAATACCTGGAAATGTCCAAAGCCCTTGGACATTCTGAGATGGGACATGCTGTGCGCACAATGCTGGGTCTCACAGAGACTGTCCACAGCCATTTGTGACGACTGAATATTTATTTATTTATTGATTGATTGATTTTTTTCCTAAACCTTCTGTGAAGGAGCTTTCAGAGCAGATGGACGTCTGGTTCCATTTACTTCCTCTATGAATCCACGATTCTGCTGAAATGCTCAGGAAAACAATGGTAGTATTTAAATGCTTTTTATATAACATTTTGGGAGACTACTTTTTGGACTCACCGACATACAAGCATTCACACACACTCACACTTACGGGTAATGTAAAGTAGCCAGTCAACCTAAACCAAAAGCCTTTGAACTGTGGGAGGAAACTAGAGAGCCCAGAAGAAGCCCACGCAAACACAGAGAGAAAGACATCAGTGGTCGACCCAGAGATAAAAACCAAGGCCTTCTTCCTGTAAGGTTAACATGCTAACCACTGCACCACCTGGACATGGGTGGAGACCAGAAAGAAGGGACAGGTGCAGATGATGACAATGGGTGGGGTTAAGTTGGGGTTTAGATGTAAACAAATGAGGATAACCAATGGATACATTACATTAAACAAACATGGGAAACAAAACTGGTAGCTTCTTACCCTGAAAGCAACAATGTCTGCTTCCTTGAACGGTAATACAATCATATTCAAATGTTAGAAAATCCTTATAAAAATGACATGTTGTGAAAATAAACATACATCCTCTGAGGGAACGCATCTTTTTTCTGTACATTTCAGTCCAAATACAGCATATGTCAAAATAATGGCGAAATCTATATTTTTATTTTAACATTTAACAACTGATTTAGAGTATTTCTTGGGTATTTAAGTATCTGTAAATCTTTGTACATTTGTAAATATTGTTATAATTGTAATCGCATTTACAAATGCAACAGGGTGGGGGCTGTGTACCGTGTATACTGTTGTATTGACAATTAAAACCATCTTGAATCTTGAACTGATATGGAATAATGATTAAATAAAGTAAATAATAAAATTCTTTATTTTTTCCTGTAACGATTTGGTTTAATAGACAAACGCGTAAGGGTTTGCAGTTGAACAAGGTTTATTAGACTCAAACACTTTCTAACACTTACTTAATACAAACTCATATGAACTTTAAATAACGTTCATGCCCTGAAACTGAGGAACGACACAAGCAACAGACACAGCATAAGGGAATAACAGACATAACAGAAAAAAACAGCAGAGATCTGACCAGGGCTGAGGAAAACACAAGAGTTTAGTAAAAGACATGAACACAAGGAACAGAGAACAGGTGCAGGCACTGACAAGAGGGCGGGGCTAAGACATAAACATAAACACAACCCATAGGACCTAGACACATGGTGGAACAGAAAAATAAACCTGAGGCTTTCATTGTGGATTGGCCAGCTGGCGAATGAACACAGATCTGAACTTTGAATTTGAAATGATGGTTCTTTGTAAGGAAAATTGCTTCGGTACAGTGGTGGTAAATGGAACCAGACGTCTCCAACACAAGCTCCACGTGTCTCTGACAGTTTCTATGGCCAGTTTTAGGACCAAAAGCTTCTCCAGACTCTGGGAGAATGTCTCCGGTATCAGCAGCATCACCATCTCATATCTGTGAGGAGCTTTTAGAAGAACCAGACACTTGGTTCCATTCACCTCCACTGTGAGCCCTTCAATGCTTAGGAAGTCAAAAGCAATGATTTGCTGCTTTTATTTCCCTTTTGTGGACTGAAGTACATGCAAGAGGTGTTGAAGAGCACTGTATCATGGCAGAAAAAAAATGTCTGGAGGACAATTTGTCAAATAGGTTCTTGGAAAGTGTCACTCAGGTTAAAGTCAAAGCGCTATGGTTATAAATAAATCACACAAAGTGCGGTTGGAGGCAGCGAGACAGCAGGTTAGAATTCTGACCGGAGAGTGCATTAAAATGACCCCCTGCAACAGCCAGTGTATTCACTGTAAATTTAAGGAGATCCTACTGCAATAAATATTTAACATGGCTTGTGATGGTAACCTATCCATGAACCTGATTATATCCACCTCAAGAACAGTGGGGCTTGTGTCTCCATGTTAATCCCAGCTAAATGGATCAGCATGTGGAATTGGGAGTTTCCTCTAGAAACGACGTCCCATGCTGTCCTTATTGTTGGATGTGCCGCAGTAGCATTCCCATCCATTTTACTGGCCTGTTCAAAATGGCACAAATAAATCAGAAGTCTATTATTTTTTGCCTTTGATGGGTCAAGAATGGGAACATGAAGCTAATTTGAGATTGATCTATGTAGGAACTGCTGAATTGTTAGCTTCAGTTTTCTTAGCGCAGTCTGTAAAAACACAGTTAGCTGGGGGAGGGGGATGAGATCATCAGAAGCAGGTGAGGATAACTTCCCTTTATCTCTACTGTGGTAGCTTATTGATCAGGGGGCTAATCTTTTCCTATGTGGACTTTTTACAAGCCATCTGCCATCTGCCATCACTTCAACACAACCTACTGGTGAAAAAATGCCACTGAAGGTGTGTAGGGTCCCAGCCCAGGTTCAACCTTTGATTAAAATGCAAAACTAAATGCACTATGTTGACATGTTATGTTGAGGCATTGCTTGGACTATTGGTTAGAGCAGTGGGTCATGGGTTCGAATCTCAGAACCAGCAGCAGGCTGAAGTTCTATTGGATAAGCCACCTACTCCTACTGTTCCCTGGGTAACGCTACACTGCTCCGGCTGTGTCCTAGGATGGATAAAATGCAAAGAACAATTACTGTACCCTCTGGGATTAATACAGTGCACATTATTATATAGTATTTTCCCAACAATAGACCGCCCCACATTATAGGCCCCATTCTTTAAGATGCAGAAAATACTAGATTATGTTTAAAACTCTAAGATAATCCCCATGTTATTAGCTACAGTGTTACTGAAGTAGAAGAACCTAATTTGACCCCTGGAGACATTTACATTCAACTCATCATGTGGTGATGTCGTCTTTTTGTACTGAATTATACTTTTAATGGATTTGTTTCATGTTTTTAGATAAACCACCTCATTTGAACAAGACTCACCAACACCAGGTTTGGAAAATCAATGTATAAGCTGTGGATGATCGTTGGGGAAATATGGTATATATTATATTATAGTATTATTTTTCTTAAAATAGAAGGAGCTTGGTAGATGTGTAACATTTAAGCTCCTCAGTAGATTTTCAACCACTGTCCCATTTCTGTTGGTTTAAATCATGAACTAAGTTATAGTAATTGATTTTGGGGGCAAAAATTTCATAATTCTTTACCCTTGGAGACCAAGGCCATCACTGAGGAGACCAAGGAAAGTTATTCTGATCTTTCCTTCCAATAAAACTGCTGAAAATGCTGAAGGTGATCCACAGACATCTGCAAAATAGCCTTTTGTTGAAGCATCTGCAGAGTATCCTTGGCTGGCCATGTGTGCCAGTTGTGTACGCTGTATGATCTGAGATGTATTAAATGTGCTCTATAGGCTGTGACCCCTCTGGCCCATGGTGTTGTTCAGGTTCCGCTTGAACTGGGTTCCTTTAACGGGAACTGCATGAAGTGTTCTGTTCGTACGTCACTTTCAGGGCCACACTCTAAGGCTTTCCATCCACGTCAGAATGTGAAAATACGGATTTAACCGATGGAAATGTTAGAAAAATATATCAGAAAAGAAGTTAATTTGTGGATAAATTGGATGAAAGGATATTGCAGTAAACAGTGAAGGATTTAGGAGGATGTGATGACGTAATCCTGTGTTTCCGCTCCGTCTGCCGGCAGCAAACATGACCGATATTCTCAACGATGTGTGTAAAGTGGAGTTCCCAGGGTTTGGGACGGCCATGGGGAAGTGGGACGAATTCATCCATCTCACTTCCTGCTTCATCCAGTTACTCTGGATTAGTTAGAGCATCATTTTATTATTGCAGGGGTCATCAACATAGTGCCTGCGGCATCAGGGGCCACATGAGGTGCCCACGTACTGTTCCAAAGACTCACCATTGAGCAACATCTAAAATGACATTTATCATATATTCTAATAACAGCCCGTCTCTTATTGAAGCCCGTTTCCAGGTTTAAAAAGATGTTATGACAAATAGACGCCAGTCTCCAATAGTAGACGGGTAGTGGAGGG
>JBBIGC010022413.1:0-12606 GCA_037576955.1 Lepidarchus adonis | reverse complement strand
ACCCCATGTAGACGTCATCCCAGTTTCTGCATTTAAAATGTTTTATGTATTGGCGCCAGAATATATGATCATACCAGATATCACAATCCTAATTATTTCTATTGAAACTAATCTTCAGCTCTAATTTTATGTTTGTAACAGGCCTAACTACTTCAGTAGTGAGGTTAAAAAGGAGCAAATCATACCCACATGCAGGCTAGAATTCCACACAAAAAACCTAAATATTCATTCTTTCATTAAAACAGGGCCACTTTGACTGATGAAGTAGTACTTCTGTATATTTGACCAGTACTCACAAATGTGGTCATCATGGCACCAGGTTCTTAATACACTGCTCATTTACAGTACTTCTTAGGAGAGAGCAATTCAGTGTTCACTTAAAGCTGAGTGAGCATAGCAACTACTCAACTGCAACAGATTTTATGAAGTTAAGGGTAAAGCATTAATTCTTTTATTTTTTCCGATTAAGTTAAATAGGAAAATGCATTAAGATTTGCTTACCCCTTAAATAACAATGCCTGTAATAAAGAAAATAATAATAATAATAATAATAATAATAATAATAATAATAATAAATGAACCAGTTTGATAATATGCATTTACATGTTCGACAAAAACAATTCTTACTTATCTGCAAAAATATCTCACTTTCTGTCCAGCTGTCTGTGTAGCATTCCGAAATGAATTCCGACCGTGTTAAATTCCACTTTCACTGCATATGTGATCTCAGTCTACTTCAGCAATAGCTATATATATTCTTTTAAGTGTTAACAGTGTGTATCACACATATGGGGAAACCTCAGGCGTCAAAATCTCAGGCATAAGGAGTGTGAGAGAAAGTGTGAGAGAAAGCGTAAGCCGATTCCTCTTACCTACAATCATATGGTTGCAGACATCACAGAAGTGTGGCTTCTTAAAGGTGTGCTCAAGGAAAGTGTGTGCCGTAGGGTCCGGCGGTCGAGGGGCCCGGGACGGCGAGCAGATAGTCAAGGGCATTCCGCATGGAACCACAGGGGGCAGTGGTGGTGGTGGAGGGGCCATCGGGGTGACGCAAGGCGAGGTGGACACCGACACCCCGATGGTGCTCAGGTGCCCGGTGCTGCTGCTGACGTCGGATAGAAGCTCAGTCTGGAACTTGGTGTCAATGCTCGGCCGCTGGAAGAAGTTGTCGGCGCTCTTGCTGCGGAGACTCTTCGTCTTGAAGGACAGCGAACGCTTCAGCTTCTGCAGCTAGACATTATCAGAGGCACAAAAAACGTTAATATTCAATTTGAATAGTGTTGCTAAGACATTTTGCTTTGAAGTTATTGAGCTTTTGATACAACTATACCAACTGGACGGACATTTAACAAATCCATGCCACCTAATAAGAAAATAATAATAATAATAAAATAATATTATTAATACAATTATAATGATATAAAACATCTGTAACTCTTCATCAGGGCCTAAATGAAGACTCGACATCGGCCTCGTCTATTGCCAAGTTATTTATGGAGCACAGAGAGAACCAGAGAGATGGAGAGAAGAGGTAGGTTGTCATCTGTCTCTCTTGATACATAACCTCTTTATGCGGTGCACATTACCCGTGGTATCAATCACATTGCGACACTCCTCCAAATTAGATGACAATACCCACCAGGATCCTCAGTCAGTCTATTAAAAAGGTCCCATCTCCCCTACGCTCCACCAACGCACACTACGCACGGGAATATATTATAAAACAGAAAACTGGATACCAGAACAAATTGGATACCAACAGATTCAATACATGCAGATATATCGGTCTGACTCAAATTTTACAGTGTGATTCAAACATCTAACACGTTAATTCTGTTTCTCAGATCTATTTTTATCAGATACATCAATGCAGTTCAGATCAACAGTATGTTTAACCTAATTTCAACTCATCAGCTGCTTTTCCCATGTGTTTGAGGAGAGGCGTTACAGCGCAGACACATAAGCACCCAAACAAAACACAGACACAGACACTGTACCTTTGTTTCTGTGCCAAAGTCTCAGCTTTAAATGCTAGGGATTGAAAAATCCCTTTTGCTTTGAGAGGTATTAGGAGCAGCCTATCTATAGCAGATGCAGAGTAAAACAACAATAACAAATAGAATAAAATAACAAATGACAGTATTATATCACTGTTATAATGACTGTTATTATAATAATAATAATAGTTATTATTATTAGCAGTAGTATTTGTTTTATTATTAATAATAATGTTACATTTTGATGCTGTTGTTCATAAATAAAGTCTAAGTATTATTATATAATTAATCTTACCTGGACGGACCAATGCAGTTGCATGATACAAAATATCTTTGCCCCATGCTGCACTAAACTGACCCACTCTGCATTACACTGGACGCCCCATCCCGCACCAATCAGAGCAGGCTGATCACTCAAGCGTGAGGGGTTAGTGGTGAGTGTAAGCTTCATTGCACGTCCATGTGTGATGGTGACTTATTGATGGAGGCCCATCAGAAAGCGATCGATTGAGAGGCCCCTCCCATGGATATGAGTCAATGTGCAGGGACTGAGTTGGTCATGGTTCACTACACAATAGGACTAAAAACATCCACATAATGACTATTACTTACACATAGTACGTCTTCAAAAACTATGATGGAGTCATAACATGCAAAACTGGATGAAAATTGCTATTGTTAAGGTTTTAAGGACTATATCTATTATAATCCATAAATTCCTATACCGTTTCTACTCTGAAGCATTCCAAACTAGATCGGAATGCGCCTCCTCAGGCTGAAGGTAAATAAAAACTATTTTCCCCTCAGCGGGAAGGATTTTTCTTGCATGAGGTCCTGACATAACTAATCTATTATCTAAATAATGATTTTCCACACAAAGAATGAGTCAGAAGAGCATTTTGATATTAAAAATAAAGGAATCTTTACTCATAAATTCTTCAGCAGGTAAATTTAAACTTCACAACAATCATGATAGACAGAAGTTTTCCCATACCTGGGCCGACTCACACAATCCCCCCCAAAAGAGAAAAACACCTCTGTTTTGACTAGTGACGACACGTCACGCATGCGTCAGCAAAATGAAGTCATCTCTCCATCTGGTTCTATCCACATTCAGCCTGTTACAGTCAGAAAATGCTTCTAACAACTGTAGATTCTGAGTTTAATTTAAATGTAAAGCTGCTACATTCCTGCTTCAAATGCAAGTCACCAAAAAAAATCCCAAGCTTATTTTTTGCTAACAAGAACAAAATATGAGTGAAATATGTGATGCAGATGTAATGTGCTGTTGGTTATAGACAGTCAACAAGAAAAATACAGTGGGACGTATTTGGCAGCCACTGATTCTGCAGGTCCTCCCTCTTAAAAAGATGAGAAAAGTCTGTAATGTTCATCATATAGAATTAATTTGTATAATCGTGTTGAACATTTGTAATATATACTTATAAGTATTTTTATTATTTATATATTTTTATTTTTATTATTATTATAAAAAGTATTGTCAATAACGAAAAGTTCACCTCAATACTTTGGTTGGTCAAATGTTTCCTGTAGGTCTTCACCAGGTTTGCACAGGCTGTAGCTGGTATTTTGCCCCATTCTTCCATGCAGATCTTCTCAGGAGCTGACTTTCAACTCCCTCCACAGATTCTGTATTGGCTTGAGGTCCAGAGACTGGCTAGGCCACTCCAGAGCCAGCTATATTTAATCTTCAGTGCTCTCACTGATGGAAGGATTCATCCTTTCCTTAATACAGATCAGTCGTCCAGTCCCCTTTGCAGAAAAACAGCCCCAAAGCATAATGTCTCCACCCCATGCTTCAGAGTGGGTATGGTGTTCTTGGGATACAACTAACCATTCTTCCCCCTCCAACATGACGAGTGGCGTTTAAAGAGTTCCATTTTGGTCTCATCTGACAACATGCCATTCTCTCAATCCTCCTCTGGATCATCCAGATGGTCTCTGGCGAACGTTAGACAGGCTTGGACATGTGCTGGCTTAAGCAGGATTTTAATCCATGAGTAACCTTTGTTACTGTGGTCCCAGCTGTCTTTGGGTCATTGACCAGTTACCCCATGTAGTTCTGGGTCATTTCCTCACCTTTCTCAAGATCATTTGTACCCCACGAGGTGAGATCTTGCTTGGAGCCCCAGGTCGAGGGAGATTGTCAGTGATCTTATATTTATTCTTATATTATATATATTATCTTATATTATTCTTATATTATATATACTCTTATATTTATTCCATTCTCACGAGGTGAGATCTTGCTTGGAGCCGCAGGTCGAGGGAGATTGTCAGTGATCTTATATTTATTCCATTTTCTAATAATTGCTCCAACAGTTGATCTCTTCTCACCAAGCTGCTGCCTATTGTAGATGGATCATCCCAGTCTTTGTCCCTGGTGTCGTTAGACAGCACTCTTGTCTTGGCCATGGTGAAGGTTGGAGTCTGACTGTTTGAGGTTGTGGACAGGTGTCTATTATATAGATAGCAAATTCAAACAGGTGTCATTAATACAGGTAACGAGTGGAGGATAGAAGAGCTTCTTGCAGAAGTAGTAACAGGTCTGTGAGGCCAGAATTCTTGCTTGTGTGTAGGTGCTAAAAACTTATTTTCTGCGCCATTATACAAACACATTTTTAAAAAATCATGTGATTTCCTGGATTTTTTTACATTCTGTCTTTTACAGCTGAACCTATGATGAACATTACAGACTCTTTTTTTAAGTGGGACAACTTGCAGAATCTGTGGCTGCAAAATACTTTTTTGCCCCACTCAAAGTGGTTGTTAGTGCTGTACTTTTTATTTATTATTTTGCTTTCTTTATGTATTATTCTGACGGTCACTTGATGCAACTGCAACAATAATAACATAAATAATACCTTTTTAATAAAGTGTAAAATGATCAAATGACATACCTTATCACAGTGCATCACATGACTGCAACAGAAGTTGAAAAAATGATGCAATGTGTGGTCTTTTTTTCATGAATGTGCCTTATTTGAAGTGTAATAAAGACTCGAAGGTCACGTTCCTACAGGCCAACTTGCTATACATACAAACTTAATAATCTTTGGTGAAACAGTTGGCAAGATATTGGTCAAAAAGTGTGTTGTGCCTATCCCATTTTAATGTTTGCTAGCCCAAATGCACATGCTCATCTTCTATCCCATATCAGCTTTGTGGGGCAATGCAACCAAGTTTCATGTGAAAACAAAAATGGAAGAAACACTATATGACTACCACTGGGTATAATGTGCATTAAACAAATTTGTGTTCCGCTCAAATATCATATCTCTAGTCACTGTCATTGATAATACAATGATTATATCCTAAACAGTGGAAAGCAATCTCTAAATAAGCAATTTATTATTAAATAATATTATTAAATATATATTATTAAAAGCTAGCTAAACTGAAAAGTTAGCGCTAACAAATGAAGTTCTTGCTTGATGTGAATGACAATCACAATTTGTTTTGTAAAGACTTCCAGTTCTAGCGCTACTTTCCATGGTTTGTTCTAATACACTTTTTTTTGCTGCCTCTTTTCAAAACTTCTAGATGCTGGTGTTAGGTCTCACAGTGTTTGAACAAATTAAAAAAAAGAAATCTGATTTTGCTATCCTCATTAAACCTATTGTGTGGTGTTTGTACATTTAAAATCAAACAAACACAGGTGAGACACTAGACAGAAAGGGGCCAGGCTATCAATCCGCACCCTGTGTTTTAAGATGAGGGAATGGAAAGAACACATACAGAGATCAGCCATAACATTATGACAACATGCCTTATACTGAGTAGATCTGAAACAGCTCTGAGTGTGGTGCACTGTCCTGACCCCTTTCTATCCGAGGATTAGCATTTTGTGCAACAGGAGCTGCTCTTTGGGATCAGACCACACAGGCTAGCTCCATGTATTAACTGTATGTTCATATGTATAGGACTGATTTCATTTTTAAGTGTAAATATAATTACCAGGTCTTCTGTTACATCTTCAGAAACTCAGTCTGGATCTAAATAACCCACAATGGGAGAAAACTGACTTTCAGAACAACATGGCCTTATGAAACGTAGCTCTTCGAATCTAGCACCTGCCGTTTCATTGAGATCACAAGGTTTTAGATGAAAGTTTTCAGTTATCTTATCTAGGTGAGAAGAGAAGCTCCTCTTCTACTATTCCCAACCCCTCTAATCAGAACAGTCTGGCTCACACATTCTCTGTCCCACAAGGACAATGCCACTGTTTGTATTAAGTTCAGTTTCCATAAACACAGGACCGCCATGCAGGAAAATAACAAATCTTCTGCCTCTATTCGAAGTCAATTTCTCTCTGTTGACAGCTCCAAAATGCCTGTTCTGTGTTAGGCTCAAACAAACGGCACCTCCGAGTGAGAGTGCTGATAAAAATCACATTTTTTTGGCACAAGATTAGGTCTATTTCTTCAATGTGTGCACAAGCAAGAGGCACATTCTTCATCCTATTATTACCTGACAAGAGCAAAAGTGTTAAAAAGAAAACAAGCAGCACTTCGGAAATGTTGACAGACAGCAAATACCGCACTTAGAAATCTGGGAATAAGTTTTCGCACAATAAATACATGAATAAATCAACCAAAGGAGAAACTGAAGTTCTGAGGTTTTCACAAAGCCATCATTCGTAGCTCAATGTATTGCACTTTAATAAAAACAGAGGAAAACTGCCTTTGATACATGTAGAATCTGATCTAGGACCAGTCTTTGGAAATGTGATATATTATTATCACATATTTTAAGTGTGTGATTAAAATCTAGGGTTTAAAATGTATGTGGCGTCTGATTAACGCATGCTAAAAGCCAAAAACCAGTCAGATAGCTAAAGACAAACTGGACACAGTTGGAAATAGGAACAGAATGAAGCATAGTATCATTATTAGCATATTCTTGCTCAAAATCTAATCTTATTAATATTTTACTGATTTGGATGAGCACTGATGCCGATATCCAATATTTTTCATGTATGGATCTTTCAATGCTGATGCAAAGAAATTCAGAAATTGAGACAAGCTCTACCCAGATTACAAAAATATAATTTGCATAAAATTTGAATTTCTATGCACATAAAAATAATTTAAAATAATACTAATTATTCTGTTTATACAGAGCACAATAAATGAATCATTAAATATCGGTTTGAAAGATCATTTAAATCTAAACATCTGCCAAAAATATGTATATTTTTCCAATATCATAGTCAATCTCTAATAATACTAATAATACTATTTTACAATCAGCCATAACATTAACACCACTCATATGCAAAGTGAATAACATAGACTGTATCGTTATTTCTTCATTTCTTATTTATTACAATGGGTCCTCTAAGGGCAATGGAAGATTTCAACAACAGTCAGTTCTTGAAGCTGATGTGCTGGAAGCAAGAAAATAAGCATAAGACTCTGAGCTGGAGCATTTTCAAAACAGCAGGAGAAGTAGGAGTAGATGTAGGGAATGAAGGCTAGCCTGTCTGGTCGGTTCCCAGAGAAGAGCTCCTATGGTTTAAAATGTCAATGCTGACTGACAGGAAGTGGTCAGAACACATAATGCATCACAGTCAGAGTTGTTTCAGCAGCATGAGTGAGGCCTACTCACTAAGGCAGTTGGTGTTAATGCTATGGTTGGTCGTGTATATTTACTTTGAGACAGTTTCTAAAGTTACATTTTCATAACCAAACTTCAGAGCCTGTTAAATTCACTGTGCACATACTCAGATCTTAAGAAATGCTTTTGGTGCAGTCATGACAACTGAAATGTGTCCCATCTGGATGTCCATCTAAACCTTGTATACTGATATTAAAGGTTTCCTCTGTATGAATAATGCATTAATATGCATTAATAATTAAATGCATGAAGATAGTTTATTTTAAATATTTTTTAAATAGTTTATTATAAATATTTAACAGTTTTTTTCCTCTTTTGTACTATTTATGCACTGATCTGACTTTTCCCATCCCAATCCTGATACTACAACCTGGGCTTTGGGTATCAGCTAATAAGCAGTACCGGTCCAATACCGAATTATTTAATTAAACAACATCAGGCTTGATTGAAATGTTGCTTTCCTAACTTTGTGAAACAAAAATATATTTATAAATTTTTATTAACAATTATTATGAAAACGATAACTGTGCACCAGCACCTGGTTAAAAATATCTTAAACGTTCACTAAAATTAGTAAGAATAAAATAACTGAATCGGATATACTGTCTCCAGTGATCAGCCCACTGTTACTATTTGAGCCTGTATCGGGCCAAGAACTGATATGAATATGACGAGAAACCTGAAATCACTGATTTACAAACTGTACTGATTGAATGCACAATGGAAATGATCTTTGCTGTCTTGCACTCACTTAGACAGTGACAGTTCTTTTCAACTCAAAATAAACCACTCTGAGTAAATATCATAATAACTAGATTTACTACTAATAAATTGTAGCATAAACTGTCAACATGGGTGATGTCACATCCAATATCAATGACCACTGACGAGTAACATGAGCAGTTAATGTGTAAGGTCATTACTAACCAGAGCAACGAATATGTGTCAGCAGACATTTAATGCAAGTAAAGGAGAGCAACTGGCAGCAGATTTCACCATTACAGTGACCTGTCCGATATTTTAGGCCTAATTGTAGTAACTCACGGCAAGAGATGACCCAGATAGTCGACGGAGAGCTGAAAAAAGCAGACAAAATGCCAATACCAGTGACTAAACGCATCCCACGACTCACCCACTGCACCACAAATCTGTCCAACTCGTCTTCTTCATTTACACATGACAAAAAGGAAGAAAAATCCCTCTCCATGACAAATTATGCACAACATCACAGTCATGTGATGAGGTAAAGCTAAAAATGTAGCTGAGGCATCTGGATTCTTAAGCTGAATGTGGAAAATGAACTTTGGGATTGGTTTGGCAAACGTTTTTAGGGAGACAGGGCGACTTCCCACCCTTGACTTGAGTCAGTAAGTTGCATATAAAAACGAAGGACTAACTGTGGCCAGGAATTAGCAGTAACTTTCATTACATTTACATGAGTATATATACTTTTACATTATATGACACTTCTCAGGTATTTGTGAGGCAAGGAACTGATTCAGTTTTTCTGAATGGACTTCTGAAATGTCAAATGTCTGTCTTTCTGTTAAATGTATGTATATAATTCATTTCTTTATATCTCCCTTTTGTTTTAAAGTATATGTATAGTTATTATATTCTGGTTTTGTAGTTTAGATTTTTTTTCTTTACTAATGCACCAGGGTGGGGGGCTGTGTGAAACGCTATTTCAATACACTGTGTACTGTGTATACAACTGTATTGACAATAAAAACCTCTTGAACCTTGAATCTTGAATTCTTATACATTCACATTTTAGCATTTCTTTTAGACCACCATGAATGCGTAAAAAGAATTGGTGGAACTTTTATGCCAATGATTTTCTGATGTACATATCTGCCCATCCCAGTGAAGAAATTATCACTACATTTACCTGTATTTAGATAAGCATAACTTGTATATGTTTAATTCCATTAGCTCAGAGCACAATAAACACCATTATCAAATATTGGTACATGTGTTTTTCTGTTCTGCAAGTTCCTCAGTAGCAGTATTGTTTGTTAGACTGAGCACGTAACATGGTAACACACTGACCTGTACTCCCATTTTGAGTAGCTGTGGAACATTAAGACAGGTATATAATAAACTCTCCTCCTGATCCATGTGTCTTATCCTGATCTTGGGCTAGGAGCTGTGAAGACTGAACTAAGGTGAACAGCAGTTACCATAAAGCATGGACAGTTCCATGCTCCCAGTGTTTATTCTAAATAAAGATTTTGTGGATTAAAGTGATATTGTACTTTTGGATGGTACTCTGTGCTTATGGTATGGACTTCTGAAATTTTGACCAAGAATGTTTATTTTGTTCACAATTCACATAATTAAAAATGTAATGCTTAATTTGAATATGTCTATCTTAGAGCGAAAAAATAGCCTTTGGTATTAAAAATGATACTGAATATCATATCAAATTGAAATATGTGACAACACTGGTAAAACAAACAGCAGATAAAACACACTTTTTAGTAAATCCCCTCAACAAACATCATTACAACACAACAGCTTCAAACATCATTAAAACTAAAATAATATTTAAAACGTCCAAATGGCAGTATATCAGAAACATTAATTGTCACTAAGGAAGTTAGCATACAAGCTAATTATTAGCTTGTATGCTAACTTCCTTAGTGACAGTTAATGTTTCTGATATACTGGCATTTGGGCGTTTTAATTATTAATTTAGTTTTAATGATGTTTGTGTTTTGTAGCTCGCCTATGAAAATATGGTAAATTTCATGGTTTTTGATGTTTTTTTCTTTTATCATTGAAAAAATAAATATTTATATATTTAAATTAAATAAGTCAAGACCAATACATATGTGTTTTCTACTCTAAAGTTATTTTATTTCAACATTTACATATTTTCCTATCCTGTATTTACATTTGCTTTCCTCTCATAATGTGGGATGTGTCAAACGTAAATGTTATGACTATAACATTCTCGAAATGAATAAAGGAATAAATAAATTGACCTAAAGTTTGAAGTGAAATGGTTGAAAAGACTAAAGACCCACATTTTCTTTATGGTACACCTAATTTCATCCATTTACAATTTGAATGGTGCTTCTATGACATTCTGACCTGAAGTTTTAAACACAGTGGGTGAAAATTAATAAAAAAAATGTTTATAGTTTACATATGTGTAAATTACACTCTATTTACTCTATCATTCTGAAATTTTACCCACATATTAAAAACTGGTCTGTGGATTTTTGGAATTATGTACAAGTAAATGACCCTTTTATAAGGGAATCTTTTTTTTAATAGTCATTAAACCCAGAGTAAAATATGAAAAAGTTCAAAATTAAACTTAATTTCTTCATTTCTACACGTGTTCTGATCAATTTACTATATGAATGATGTTTCTAATACATTCTGCTCTGAAGTTATTACCAACTATGTGACCAAGTCCACCCACTTCAGAAAAGGGATAAAGGCTCCGCACCTTCGACTCCTGTTGGTTCCCGCGGGACGGAGACTGAGACAAGTCCGCCGCGTCCCCTTCGTTCTCCTTACAGCCGACACAGTCGTCGCTGCCGGTCATGGTGGCCGGTGGGATCATGTCTGGAAGTCGGTCAGAGACAGTCTGCAGCTGAGGTGGAGGTTTACATGCTTCCCGTCGGTCACTCTGAGTCCGGTCTCGTCATGGAAAAGAAGCACAAATCCTCAGCTCACTGACATTCCTAATCCCTTGCGTGAGGACTTTGATTTCAAAGAAACAAACAAACAAGAACTAGGAAATATACTACACACGGCGAGCTTTACTGCAGCCCAAGCTCGGGGCTCGAAGTGGAGTAAGTTGCTCGCGCTGAATGCTGTACTCTCAACACGCTCCCACTGATCAGCTGTCCGTCACAGAGAGGATTGGCCAATTACAGCTCGAGAAGGCGTGGTCAACACACTGGCCGCGCCCTCTCATGCTTATCTGCAAGGGGCTTGTGTCACCGAGCAGATTATCCAATCAGCATTCGAGTTGGGGCGAGACCTGAGGAGTGATCGATCACTTTTACTGAGCTATTGGCGTTTCCACAGCGAGCACGTTTTCATATGATCTGTATTCACAGAAAAGGATGTTTAAAAGTTGATCGAAAGATTTTGGGAACTGTACTTTCACTCACGTGCAATTACTACTGAATAATTATAGTGTCTCGTGTATTCACAATATAAATGCCTGAAATGCAGAGTAGAAATGCTTCACAGGCAGAGAGGGGATATTATTTATTACTTTTGCAACTTGCGTGTACTCGGGACAGGTATATAGAATTGATTAATTTCTTGAGGAGACTGAAAGGAAACATACACACACACACACACACACACAAAGGAGAGAGAGAGAGAGAGAGAGAGAGAGAGAGAGAGAGAGAGAGAGAGAGAGAGAGAGAGAGACCTTACTCCTGCTGTTGCCCTTGAACTTGGAAGACTGCAGTCATTTTGTGACCTGCATTGAAAACAACAGCCACTCCAGCAGAGTGAATGGAGTTTTTGACTACAGTCTACTCATCTAGATCAGAGAAACAGGGGCCTCAGTCAAACATATTTGATTAAACACTTAACCTTACAAGGGGTCTGATCACATAACTGCATAACTTGCATTTTTGCTAGAATAAGGCCTTGCCCACATGGGCGTTCAAATCTTGGATGAATAAATGCAATCTGACCTAGGCATTTTGTACCAGCGCTTGATTGACTCCAATATGACATTATATTTGTTTGTTTGCCTCTGTTAAATGTAAACTGCCAGTCCAGACTGTAAATATGTGCGTTTACATTTGAGGGCAGTAATGAGTCAGTCCAAACTCTTAAGATGTATGTTTACCTTTGGGGGCAGTAGTGAGTCAGTCCAGACTGTAATGTTGTGTATTGACCTTTGGGGACAGTAGTGAGTCAGTCCAGACTGTAATGTTGTGTGTTGACCTTTGGGGGCAGTAATGAGTCAGTCCAGACTGTAATG
>JBBIGC010022403.1:0-12606 GCA_037576955.1 Lepidarchus adonis | reverse complement strand
GTGTGTGTGTGTCTGTGTGTGTGTGTGTGGGTGTGTGTGTGTGTGTGTGTGTGTGTGTGTGTGTGTGTGTGTGTGTCTCTTTGACAGAAATGTTATCATCATCGTTCCTTCCAAGATCTGTACTCACACAAAGTGTTCTCATTTCATTAATATTAATATTGTAAAAATAAATAAGAATAAATAAGAATTAGAAAAGAATTTAGAAAAGCCAAAAATTGCTAACCTGTAGCACAGCCTTTCAAATGATTACAATAATTAATCACAGTTAATCACATTCATGTTTAATCCCAATCATGAAGACTGCATTTGTCATTAAAGAAAGATTCTGTGCCATGTATGAAGTTGTATAGGTTGTTATGGCGATACAAGTGGACAAAATAAGCTTAACAATGTAAACACAAAATGGCAGTGGAGGCCTTGGTTGCAGGTTCAAGTCCTGTTTCTGGACCCACTGAATTACCCTTGAGTAAGAACCAGCCTGCTACACTGCCCCCTGGCACTGCTGACCGCTGCCCGCTGCTCCACGTGTGGGTGGGTCGCGTTTTAGTGTGGTGTACTTTGTGTGATGAGGTGTTTTTACAAAGATAAATATGCACTTTCACTTCGCTGCATTTATTACTTTCAGCTTTACAATAACACTGCTTTTACTGTATGAATGCAAGTGAATTTTCCATTTTTCCATAAATCCAGTGAGAACCACAGTGTCTGAGTGTTTAGCCAACGACTTTATATATTACATCCACAAAAACAGTCAGTGGTTTTAGCCTCTTGCTCTTATTCATATAGCTCATGGGCTTTTGTGGAGGTTCTCTGGAACATTCCGTATTGTTGTTGCTTTTGTTATTTAGCTAAAGTTTCTGTTCACACGTGAGTGGCTCGGCTTCAGCCTGCATTACTATGTATGCTAATGAGGCTCAGATTGGGAAAAGTAAGTAATGGCATTAACAAATGAAATTATTTATGGCATTTTTTACATATATAGAACTGGCATATTGGTATCACTGGGTATTGGTAAAACTGACCTGATTTGAACCATGTTAGCTACTATGTTAGCAGTAATGTTGTCCCAGGAGTTGAGCATGGCCCTTTTCCAGGCACATCTCATGTCAAGTGCTTCAGTTTAAAACATCTTGTTTTTAAAAACAAAATTATAGAGTATTTACCCAACGATAGAGCATCCCACATTATAGGCCGCCCCATTCTATAAGTCGCAGAAAATGCTCAGTTTTAAAACTCTAAGATAAGCTGCCCCATGTTATTAGCTGAAACGTTACTGAATTTACTGATCTGAAGTAAAAGCAGCTCATTTGGCCCCTGGAGCCCTTTGCTGCTCTATACCAGTAGTGACATTGTACCAAAGCAATTAAATTGACAGTTATTTACTTACCGAGATCATGCCACAATGCAAGAACTACGCTGCAGAATTTAAGCTCCACACAACGTCTGCATTCGTCTGCGTGTCTGACATCAGCGACAGCAAAGCAGCACAAGTCGCAATTGAGGATGTTTATGGATCTGATTTAGAAAGATTGGAAGAAGGTAAGCCTAATAATTGTAGAATTTCAGTGTTGTTAATTTAATAATGAAGAATTTGGTCCCACTTATATTAAGTGTCTAATTACTGTGTAGTTACACATTAACAATGCATGTAACTACAGTGTAACTACTAAGGAAATAGCCATTGTTACACATGAATTACAGTAGTTCGGTTTATGTAATTACACATGTGTATCAAGTTACATTTTGACCTGTGTAATTACACAAGTGTGCTTTGATTGTTGCAATAACACATTTTCCCTACATGTAATTACACAAGTGTGCTTTGATTGTTGCAATCCAATGGATTTTTTTTATATGCATGGAATGTGTGTGTGTGTGTGTGTGTGTGTGTGTGTGTGTGTGTGTGTGGGCGTTTGAAATTAAAATTTCAACTCAAAACCTTGCCCCATATTACAACTCATGTAAAATACCTTTATACTTCAGTCTTTACAATATCTCATTTATCTCTTGAAGGTGAATTTGTTACAACAATCAAAGCACACTTCTGTAATTACATGTAGGGGAAATGTGTTATTACAACAATCAAAGCACACTTGTGTAATTACACAGGTCAAAATGTAACATGATACGCATGTGTAATTACATAAACCGAACTACTATAATTCATGTGTAACAATGGCTATTTCCTTAGTAGTTACACTGTAGTTACATGCATTGTTAATGTGTAACTACACAGTAAATAGAGACACAATATAAAGTGTAACCAAGAATTTAGACGGATGATATCGCTGCACTGCTGTACCCCCACTATTCAGTCGTACAAACGAAAATTAACTCATCTTTTCCTAGTCAACAATAAACTTCTGTTCTTTTTATTTCTGTTAAATTGAGCTTTATCCAGCTTGTATTATACACTAGGATGTAATGTAATGTAGCAAAGGGTTGAAAAAATGTAAGAGAGGCTGGATGCAGCAGCGAAATGTATCGTCACTGATCTGTCTTTGCTTTGCTTTTCGAAATGTTTGTTGCTGCAGTAAACAGTACATTTAAATTCAAGGAATCATTTGGGCATGTTGTCTTTTTGTACTGATTTATACTTTTAGCGAATGTGTTTTCATTTTTTTAGATAGGCCGCCCCATTAAAACAAGCAGCACCCAACACCAGGTTTGCAAAGTCGATGTATAAGCCCCAGCCTATGGTTGGAGAAATATGGTAGATAATGTCAGACAATGCTAAATGTTTCACAATCTTGTCTGTATTGTTCTGATTCTGATGTCATCTCTATTATTATCTTTGAAATTATTGAATTAATAAATAATGCAGAGGTGACCATTTTGGTCGACACATAAGGAAGTCACAGCGACAAATTGTGAAACGTATTAATCACTTTTCAATAATTTCTGGCACAAGTGCAGATTCTGAGCTTTGAACTAATAGCCTGTTTTTGAGTACAAGCTATTTCATGCAACGTATTGTTATGAGATGAATGGTGAATGCTCTTGGGTTATGTTTTGGTCACAATATCACTTGGCCTTGGTGTAAACATTTACCAAATGTAAATGCAATTCACTGTAACTGGCTGCATAATTAATTATGCAATTACATAACTACATTTAAATAGCAGTGCCAGATATAAGTAAAAATGTCTAAAAATTTGAGATTAGCTACATTATTCTGACCGAAGTTATTCGCATACATATTGTCAGCCACCGCCCCGGCCGGCCCCAGCTATTCCGTGTGTATGGGTCAGTTCTGTGTCCTGGTTCCATCACAAAATATTAGAAAACATCACCTCAAGCTTCTCTGGAGCATTGATTTTCTCAGCACCCTATCCCTAAATGATTAAGACTCTAACCCACAGCTTAGCAATCAAACAGTTAAGGCTTCTCTTTAGGGTCCAGTGCCCTTTTGTCAATGGAGTCACAATTCAAAGCAGTGAATTTTCATCAGAGCCATGGCTCAATGTCGAGCGAACACGGTGACACATTCACAGACACACACGTACACGACAGGAAGGAAACTGCCACCGTGGTTGTGTTGCCCTAGAAACCAGGTGATATGTGCGCACTGTGAGTGTCTGGCAGATGACATAACAAATTCCATGATGAAAACAGTTTGACATCACAGAAGAGAGCAGGGCTGGAAGAGGTGTGAATCTGGTTTGGCCTTTGTTTACAGACGCTGTTTGTGGCAGAGCACTCTACATGTGGGAGGAGCAGACATGTGAAGGAAAACTTAAGGAATTAAGATTTTCACAGAATAAGCACTAGGCCTGGACAAGGGGATGACATGTTATTTTTGCTGTGATCATTTACACTGATCAGCCAAAACACTCATGGTTGAAAGAAATGACATTGCTTATCTTCTTATCTCATTCCATGGCACCGGTCAAGGGGTGTTCACTTAGGCAGTAAGTGAACAGTCAGTTCATGAAATTGATGGAAACATTTTCAAGCATATGAATCTTTCTTTAAAAATGATCAAATTGTGATGGCTAGTAGGAGTATCTCCAAAACAACAGGTCATGTAGGGCAGTGGTCCCCAACCCCCGGGCTGCAGACCGGTACCGGGTCATACAACAAATTAAAACTTTTTATTTAAAAAATATGATCTCAGTCTGTAGCATCTAAGTATTTTGGAGACATCAGCTTTGTCTGTATTTTGTATGAAAGTCATGGCAGAAAACCCTAAGATTGCCACAACAGCACTGAAAACTTATTTTGAAAGGAAAGTTTATGCATTACCATAGCGCCAAAGCGCGTTAGGGGCAGTGAGGAGGACGTTATTGGTGCATTTCAGGACAAAGCTGCTAATAAAGTTACATAATTACACAGTGGATTCACGTTTATTATTATATTTACAAAATACCAGTTATTGTGTGGGTCGACTCATTTTATTTTGTTGTATTTATCTGTAACACTTTTAAGGCCGGTCAGTAAAAATATTGTCTGACATTAAACCAGTCCATTAAACTGGCATAAAAAAGGTTGGGGACCACTGATGTAGGGTGTTTCAGGTGAGCAGTAGTTACCAGAAGTGATACAAGGAAGGTAATTCATCAACATGGTCATGCGCCCAATGCCCAGTAACGCTTGTTAGGAGTAAAAGCTAAGTTTTCTGGTCTGATCCCGCCGAAGAGTTAATGTAGCAAAAAAAGGTTACAGTTGGATCTGATATAAGTGAATTCAAGAATGAAGTCAAGAATTTCTGGCACTTGATAAGGACCTACACAATATTAGGCATGTGGTCAATGTTATGGCTAATTGGTTATGTCATCATATACTGCTCTTAATTTGGCAGGGGTCTCATCAGTATTACTTCAACACTGAACATGTACATGCATCATAAAATACAGTAGAGGAAATAATTATTTGACTCCTCGCCGATTTTGAACAGAACAGAAATGAACAGTCAATAATTTTAATGGTAGAATTAATTTAACAGTGAGAGATAGAATATCAGAAATTTCAGAAAATCACATTATAAAAATATATACATTGAACAGAATTTTATTGAGCGAAATAAGTATTTGATCACCTACCAACCATTAAGAGTTCTGGCTCCCACAGATCGGTTAGATACTTGTCATTTAAACTCATCACCCACATTAAAGACCCCTGTCTAGTCACCTGTGCAAAAGACACCTGTCCACAAACTCAATTAATCAATCAGACTCTGACCTCTCCACCATGGGCAAGCCCAAAGAGCTGTTTAAGGATATCAGGGACAAGACCGTAGTCCTGCACAAGGCTGAAATAGGCTACAAAACCAAAAGCAAGAAGTTGGGTTTGCAGGCGACAACTTTTGGTGCAACCTGATCATCAACTGCTAGAAACATCTGGCCTCTGTGCTTGCCAACAAGGGATTTGCCACCAAGTACTAAGTCTTGTTTTGTTAAGGAAACAAATACTTCCAATTTAATAATCAATTTATAGATTTTATATATGATTTTCTGTCATTAGTAAATGTCACCTGGTGCCAAATTCAAAGCTTTACAAATACTCAGACTCTTCTAACTTTGTGCACACACTTGTGGACACTCAACAACCATGGGTAAGCAGCTGTGTACAACTCTGAAAATGAAAGTTATTAATGCCAACAATGCAGGAGAAGGCTACAAGAAGAAGTGTTTCAGCTTGCAGTGAGAAATGAAATTAAGAAATGGCAGTTCAGGGGAACTGTAGAGATCAAGATGAGATCTGGAAGATCAACAAGAGAGAACTGCTCATATAATGGTTTGCAAACTTAGGAGTGGTGTTACTAAGTACTGATTATGTAGGGTGCCCAAACTTTTGCACAGTACCATAATAATATTTTGTTGTTGTTGTTGTTCCATTTATGGCATAAAAAGTAACTATGCATCAATGTTTGCTGAAAATATTGCGTATTTTTTTATGTCCTCGAGAGACATATTTTCAATTACAAAATCTGTTATTTATCAAGGGAGGGGTGCCCAAACTTTTTTGAGACTGTATAACAATAACTATTAATAACCAGTATGCTGTATCTGCATAGCAGCAATAAGATGGTTCTCAGCCCATTTACTTTTTCACGTTATGTATATGTGTTGTTGGAAAATCCGAAAATCTGTATCAAGTTAAATTTTTGTTGCATTGCTCCCATTTACTATGCACTCCAACTTATTAAAGACTGGTGATTTTTATGCGGCCTTATCTTAAAAGACAAACTGTGCTTTCTTGAAGCCACGCTGCCTTCTTCCATATACTGTACAAAAACACTATCTCCACTGTAAAGATAATGCTGGTTCTATTTAAAGTGCTCCGCTCCTCTTACTTAACCAAACATTTCCATTATCCAGTATGTTGGATGAAGGAACACACTGGCAGATGATGTACTGATCTGCTATGAAGGGCAATTAATTTCACATATAAATCCTTCTTTAACCTTTTAGCCTGTTTTCTCAACATTAGTTCAAGTTCAAACACAGGACACCAAGACTTGAATATAGGTGACAAATCTATAAAATTATATATTAAGATAAAAATTTTTCCTAAGAAAATCCATCATTATTTAAGATTTTTTTTTATTTGGACGTCACCATTGTTTTAGATGTGAAGTGAATGACGTCAAATGGTTGCGCTCTGCTATTTTGGCCGGCAGAAGCAGAGTGAAGAAATGCAGTTATTTGTGGTGTGTTTTTCATTCTAAAGGCAATAAAAGCTGCTATTAAACTCCATGGCCTCCTTGGGGATAAGAAGAAGGGAGGAAAACTGGGGAAAACACTTATGGACAGAAAGAGTGAAACCAATGTAAATAGCAGAATGAAGCTGCATTGATATAATAAGCACACAGGGATTCAGTCAGCTCCTCTAGCAAATTCAGTGAAGCTAGAACAGGGGAAATGAAGGAAAGTGGGTAGGACAGGAAAATGAACAATGTGAATGACGAGCAGGAACTGCTCCCTGATGCTGAAGTGAAAATTTGTCAGTCTAAGTTCTTACATAGGAAAGGTACAAGTGATTAACTCATTCACTGGCAGATTTTGTGTAAAGCTGCACTAGCAGCTGTAAATGATAAATGCAATCTGCATTTGAGCACAGAGGTGTTTACTGTTTGAAAGACATCACATGAGCTAATGACGCCTGTAGGACTCTAAGGCTGCAATAATATTTTGTTGCTGGGTCTACAGTAGCTTTAGCCCATAGTCTACTGGGTTCGGCTCCAGCTTCCCCTGCGACCCGAAATGGATTAAGCTTTTTGGATAATTGATGGATGAATGGTTCTACACTACATACTACTTTGTACACTTCTAGAAACATCTCACACACCAGTTTTTGCTGCATGTGAGATATTACCACACTGCCCTCCAGGCAGCAGGTATGAATGCTAAAAGATTGAGTGAGTAGAGTGGTGCAGTGCAGCAGTGAGAAAAACAGCTTGGGTTTACTCCCAAAACTAGTACAACCCACTAAGGAGATTAATACTAATACACACGTGTCAGTTTAAGTGTAAATTATAGTGGAGCTATTTTACAAAAGCTTCAAATGACAAATTAAGCTATAAATTACACTAAATCTATTAGCCAATAGCCAATGTTGTTGTCATCACTGATCATCTCTCTTGGGTGATGCTTCACTGTGGCTCAGACTGAAAAAGCTGAAGAGCAGATATATTTAGCAAACAAATATTTCCTCAATGCTCAACAGCAAGGGGTCGATTCCAGTGCCACCATTTAACATCCTGACCCAGCACTTAACAAAAAACTGGAACCTATGCGTAGCAGGATTTCTTTCCCTTTTCCATTTCTATAACACAACACAATAGTCTTTTAACATGTTTTAATTTGGATTTTTAATTAATGTTTGGCACTAAGCACCAAGAATTCCTTTCACTCTTCAAGAGAAGGTTTGCACAGCAATGATTGAGAATAAAATTTACTGGCCACTATGTTTATTGATGGCAAATCCAGCCATTTCCACTCATATCTGCAATCATGTCATTCTGAAACTGCAGGTTTATTATTTGCTGAAGGACGTTTGCACTGAAAAACTGGACATTTCAATCCAGATAAGCATGAAAGGTCATCTGCAGTCATATTAAGATGTGCTTACTGTCAAACCTATAAACCTATATACAGTTAAAATCTCAATTTTATAGCATAATTACTGAACACTGCACAAAGAGTAGTGCAATTACATGTCTGATTTCCTCAAATTATTATATAAAGCATTTCATCCTGAAATTTTATCTACTACTAGAAGTAGTCACCCAAATCATTCCCATAACTACATCCTCCAGCCATCTCTCAACCTCATCAACCCTAATCCAGCTCTTCATGAAGGAAGTACAGACGTCTGGATGTGGTTTAGTGCACAGTTTTAACAAACTACCTTATGAGTTTGTAGGTAGATCTCAAATACATTTTTGTGACAAAGAAAGTGATAAATACAGAGCAATGTGATCTACAGTGAATCATCTCCAGTACTGGCATTGCCTTACAAGGCTACCAATAGTGAAGTAACACTGTGTCCTACACCACATTTACAAGTATTTTGTATGACTGTTGACTTCTAGTAGTGTTTGGTAACAGCAGCATAAACCTAAAGACCTAAAAACTGAAACTACAGTGAGTTTTGACTGAATGATATCTGAGGTAGGTGTAAATTGTACAAATAGAATTTTTCATGATCAGTTCTTTCACACATGTGGCTCGCTAGCTATGCAGTATCGATACATGCTATCTGGCATGACTCCCAAATATTCATTTTTACATGAATTTGGACAATTTGGCTCAATGTTACTTTATTTTACATTTAAATAATAATTAAATGTTTTTAAAATGTTAAAATGTTAAATAATTATTTTTTTTATTTATATATGTTATAATACATTTTTACTCTAAAATTAGGTGTTCCCGTCACAAATGACTAATTATCCTATATACAGTATATCCTATATTGTTTGTATATTATCAAAATAAAATAGGTTTGAACTGCTTTATGTAAATCTAAAAATTCCTAAATGGGACGATTGCTTCACTGACGGCAAGACTCTATAAGGAACTTTAGTTGCTTATTTCTCTATAGGCTATCCTTCTCACTTATCACAACATTATCTTTAGGTTTTCCAAAAGCACTGAACGATTGCCCCATGCAGTCCTTCATTCAGTGTGAAGAAATGACCGGATATTTCATCTGGGATTTACATGCATTTATCTGTTCTAAAAATACTTCCAAACAACAATCTCAATGTCAGAAATTAAACAGAAAATGGTCAAAACAATCTGACCCCTTTTAGGTACAAGAAGCACTCTACCCTTATTGTTCTTCATTATTTTAATGTTTGCAAAGAATTAAAGGGAAATTTAAAGCATATTCATAGCACTGTTTTTCCAGTGAAATCTTCTTTTCCAGTGAAAGTATTAGTCAGCTAGTGGTGATACTCAGTCACTTCCCCATTTACAATAGCATTGATATATGTAGAACGGTATTTGAACCTAGCCATACACAACTGGATAAAAACGTGATTGTAGCGTCTCGGTCCAATTCTTGTGTTGATCAGGGAATCAAAGACGCCCAACCTCATTCGACTTCCTCAACACAACTTGCTTCACCGCAGTAGACCAACAGCTGGTATTAAAGCCAGCGTATTATTAATGAACCAAGGTAGCCACATGTACACGCCACATGTAAGTGGTCTGCCGGAGAGCCAAAATAGCCCTGGCCTGGGGCTTTTCTGCAGACAGCGTCTTCCTAAGGAAGGAAACTCGGACCCCCTTCCCTCCTGTTAATGCTCCCCAGCTGTTCTGACTGCAAATAGGAACGACAGAGAGTGAGACAGCCTCAAAAGAAAGACTAATTCCCACTTAGCCAGCACTTAGACTGAGATTTATTGTTTCCTGGTAAGGCAGTCCCGATTAAGGGACATCGGGTGCAGCACGGCGAGGCTAGTTCTGATAAGCACAGGGTAGATCGGAAGCAAACACCATTAGGTTTAGTCTGCACCGGTGACGCAGTGAAGATTTCACACTGTTAGTATGTAAGGCTGCTCAGGAAGAGGGAGTGATCTGTAGTTTCACTTTTTCAAATCATTTGTGTAATATGCAAATACGATAGAATGTCAAAATATAATTCTCTAATCCATACGACCTATAAATGGAAAGAGCCTGAACTGTGTTTGAATAATGCACATTACAGGGGAGCCAATCAGAACATTAGAAGTCAACTAGTAACAATCTGTTTCATTATAAGGGATAAATAGACATTGAAAATGGTCATGAAAAAATTAAATATGGTGTTGGTACATGATACCATTCGTACGTCACTAGCAAAACGTAGCATATGGGCCTTTTAAATAGCTTGTTGGAGTAGATCTGCAGAAACAGCAAGATGTTAAACCTGATAGCATATCTTCTCATCATCTATGGACTTTGACAAAGCAAAACTTAAAAGAAACTCTTGTTCAATAAGATGCATTGTGCATTCGAAATATAAATGTATAGGTGTTGCCAGTAGCTACACACAGCATAAAAAAGAATCTGCATAAAAGGAATCAGCAAGGTGTTAGTTTATAATACATAAAAGTTCAAGTGGATGAGGACAAACACTTTGCCACTGTAATTGTCGCTGCAATAGAGGCAACATTTTAAGAATGAAAACCCCAGATCTGCAGGTTTGATCCCACACATTGGAAAAGCATCACTTTCCCAAAAGAGCCTTGAAGAGCCTGAAGCCTTGTCCACACATGTCTGAATATCTGATCATCTTTTCATCAACTCAAGTGCAAATATGGTTATAAAAATGTAACATCAGTCCAATGTATTGAGATTGCAGTAGAGCTGCAATGTACTCAGATCAAAACCAAAACCATCTACCTGATTTTGTGTAGGTCCCCCTTGTGCCACCAAACAACTCATTGAGGCATGAACTATCTGAAAAGATATAGCAGCAGACTCTTTCATTCCTGTAAGTTCTAAGGTGACTCCTCAATGGATCGCTTAGCTTATTCAATACATTCTACAGAAGCTTGATTGGCTTGACAATCTTGGGCATTTGGAGTGCAAGTCAACATCTTGAACTCTTTGTTGTGTTCCTCAAGGAGGCCGGTGAATGCCATTAGGAAAATCTTCGCTAAGGATGGGTTTTCCTAGTCAACAGTAATCGTTACGTACGCGGTACAATGTAAAATCCTCATGAAAGCCAGGACCCAAGAGCAACACTGCCCAGAGCATCACAGTTCCTGTACCAGTTTGCAATCCCATCAAATATCCAAGTGCCATCACTTCCTAGGCAAGTAATGCACACACACGCACACACGCACACACGCACACACGCACACACGCACACACGCACACACGCACACACTTGATGTTCTGGGCCTATTGTATAGCTGCTTTCGGCAGTTGGCAGGGGTCAGCATGGATGCTCTGACTGGCCTGCAGCTATGCAGCCCCATACAAAGCAAGCTATGATGCAGTGGGTGTTTTGACACCTTTCTGGGATAGCATTTGTGTGGGCCCAGGGCACTGCATGCAGAGCACACCCCACAAGACCTGCCATTTTGGAGATGCTATGACCCAGTGTCCCAGTCATCACAATTTGGCCCTTGACAAAATCACTTTTACTCTTACACTCTTACCATTTTCCAACACATCAACTTCAAGAACTGAATGTTCACTTGCTGCCTAATATACCCCACCCCTTACTAAATACTAATGAGTTACCAAAAGATTGCAATATAAGAAAAAAAAAAAAAAAGTTAAAAAACTGTTTGCAGAAAAGAACAAATTATACAATTACTATACAATACTATACTAACAATAACACTAATAATACATGATTGACAAACACTCTTAGAGATCAATGAATTAGTCAAGCAAGATTCCTCTCATTTTGCACTGCTTTTTATTTATTTATTTTTCTTTTTTTATTATTTATATTTTTCCCATACTCCTTCTCTCTCCTTCCACCTCCCCTGTGTGTAAACTGTATATAGTCTGCAATACGGCTTCATGTAAGAATATCCTTGTGCATTTACCTGTACATTGTACACATGACAATAAATCTCTTAAATCTTGAATCTAATAACTGTGAGTGTGACACAAGTACTAACAAGAGCTTTTGTTGGAGCTGAAGGGTGAGGGGTATGAGAGGGGGGTCTCTCTTAATCGCTGCATAACCCTCAGTAACCTCCAGGCTTCAACCTGTGAGGTCTCTGTGGCAGCAACAAGGCACTTGCATGCCCCCTAAAGAGATGGCTGAACACAGAGGGAGCTGGAAATAACCTCAAGCTCTGGCTTCACACAGTAGCTGAGGAAGACCAAGAGCTGATGCATGTCTTCCTCTGTATGCGGCCACCATATAGAAAAGGGATGTTCAACTGAACAGGAAAATTTATTTATAAACAATGAAAATTATCCATTACAGTGTTAATAGATTAAGTTACTAAACACTTGGGATCAATGGCATCCATCCATCCATCCATCCATCCATCCATCCATCTATCCATCTATCCATCTATCTATCTATCTATCTATCCATCTATCCATTTATTTGTATATTGTGTGTGTGTCAAGTCAAGTCAAGTCAATTTTATTTATAAAGCGCTTTTTACAACTGACATTGTCACAAAGCAACTTCACAGAG
>JBBIGC010022376.1:0-12608 GCA_037576955.1 Lepidarchus adonis | reverse complement strand
CCGCCCCACATTATAGACCTCCCCAGATTAAACTCTAAGATAATCCCATGTTATTAGCTGCAGTGTTACTGAATTGGGTAATTATTGTTTGTGTGTTCTGGGACTGTTTTGGGGCTTAATTGTGTACTGTGGGGACCTGTTGTTGATGTATGTGTTTATGGGACTGAGTTGGGTTATTTGGGCCTTTTGTGTGGGAGTTTGTGTAATGGGCTGGATCCACCGTCACTGCACATACTGCAGAGCAGTGGGTGGATTCAGTCAGCTCTGTGAATCAGCCTCCATCTTTTCCCTCCGACGATAGTCCAAGCCAGAAAATCATCACAATACCGAGCATAAAACAAGCACAAAAAAGATTTAACTGTTAAAATATTGAACTCACCAGTATCATGCTGCAACGTAAGAACTACGCTGCAGAATTTAAGCTCCAGGTCGAAATAGATACCAGTGGGGATGTCGTCTCTTTGTGACTGAATTATACTTTTAGTGAATGTTTCATGTTTTTAGATAGGACGCCCCATTTAAACAAGACACACCCACCACCAGGTTTGTAAAATGATCTATAAGCCGCAGCCGATCGTTGGAGAAATACGTTAAAGTTGGATTTACAGTGTAGAAATTCTGTACTGATGCTGTTGCTGATACCAACACCAATAAATACGTTTTTATTTTTATACTTGGTTATATTTGACAAACCGCAGTCATCCTTCATGTGTGTAGGACTGAAGGAAAATAAAAATGGCATTTTTAATATCAAATTCACTGTTGTCTTGCTTGTTGTGTTTTAGTCGGTCAGTTTATGAGCTTGACCGTGATCCAACATGTTTCGGTTTTATTCTCCGTAGCTGTTGTTTGCTGTAGCCGTTTTGTTCTGACTGTTGGCATGAGTCTTTGGGGCCTTCACTGCATGGAAATCTCTGTTTGTGAAGTGTTTTTGGATGAAGAACTGTAGAGAGAACAGGTCTGCATGCGTCACAGGCTTTTTGTGCTTTGGTTGGGAATGGGGCAGTGTGCCAATTCCATACTAATCTTAACCACACTTAGATTTACGGCTGTATTTTTGAGCTGTAGCTACCAATCTTCACCCTGGAGAACTACTACAACGTCCAGCAACATCCGTATGTGTTCTGCTGTACATACTGATTTGAGAAAATCTCTTATTGTTGTAGTCTACGTTAGCAGTGCCCCTGAGCTGTGTACGAGTGGTGTGAGCGCAGGGTAACTGAGAAAACCAGCGTTGTGAAATGTTTTCCATTAGTCCAGAGAGCACTCTTAAGCAGAGGAAGTAGCCTAAATCCTACCACAACTCGGCTCGTGTGTTTTAACGAGGAAATGGGCTGAAAGCTTGTCCTCATCGATGATGCTAATCAGGCTCTTATCTCCCACAGTGCATCAGAACACCGCATATGATAACGAGTGAGCAACGTAGCAAATACAAGAGTTATTATTGGTCTTTTTCCCCAAAAAAAACAGTAAATATGCTAAATATGAGAATTTAGCTTATGCATTGTCTACACATTTATGTTGTATTTGCTTTGTTTATTCATATCATATACATCCTACCTCTTAATCTCGCTTTTTGGCCCAATATATAACATAATAAAGAAGGTTAGTTAATGCTACAGCCAACACGACTCCATCACCAGGTGTAGTGAGTGTCTGAGGGGAGGAACTACCAAAATGTGCTGGACGTCGGCCCTACAGGACCAACTTTACACGCCCCTGACATGGTTTTATTCATTTTAAGCACATGGTATGAAATAAAAATGTAGATTACAGTATAAGGACACTGCGTTCTCCTAGAAACACCTTCTGAACAGATTCTGACCGTTGGTTGGGCTGAGAACTACGATGTTAGTTATATCCAGGGCTCATAACTTCTTCAATGAGTTACTCAGGAGAGTATCAGTAGAGTATAGTGTTTGGTACTCACCCCATAGATTGCAAGTGCAGTCTTCCTCAATGAAAAGTGTGAAAAAATATTACACAGAGCTCGTCTTTGTTCTTCATTCAGCTTGTTTCACCATCGTGCCAATGAGGCAAAAGTTTTAGAAAATGTTTTCACTGTGAAATGTTAATTTTAAAGTTCAAAATAACTCACAAAAATATAATAAATAAATAAATAAATAAAATAAATAAATACATATTTTTCAAAAAATTTTATTTGATGGACATGCTTAACATACAGTTTTCCTGAAGCAGAGTAAATAAACGAAGCTCTAAAACTTAATGTAAAGAATTCCTTGAGGTGAAATAGGTTTATACTTTATACTTTATACTTTATACCTTAGCTACAAGACACGGCCAAACTTTAAGCCACTTTTCTAAATGTTTTTCCTGCTCCAGCTCGCTTTCTCAAAATGTAGAATTATCTGCTTAATCTCTATTGTTTTTTAAGGAAAAAACCCAGTGAATGTGCGATACTTTGTGTCGATGACCTGACTGTTCACAAAGTCGTTGTAGAGACATAAATTGAATTACATATTCCAGATTTTTGTCTGAGCACCTGCGTTCCTCTTATCTGCATATCTGGTTCTATCTTAACCAGTCTTAAAAGGGAAATTAATCTGTAAAAATATCCAATAACACAGAGCTTTTTAATTATGGCACATTATCATTAAAGCTTCTATAAAGAATAATTGCAGAATTTATAGATATTATACGATATTTAACATCTTTCAGCTTTACCCATCCCCATTTCCCAGTTTTTTCTTCAGAACCATTCAAGACTAGAACGTTGGAAGTGTTTTATTGTTATTTACAGACGCACGATAATCAGTGTAAATGTGTTTTCATGATTCATGCAGCAGTTTATAGCAGATCTGCTGATATGTCTGAGTTTGTCATCTATCACGCCAGCAACATCACATCACCCACTTCTGTCAGCTTTCTCACCCTCTCTCTCTCTCTCTCTCTCTCTCTCTCTCTCTCTCTCTCATACACACACAGCATCTCTTCCTAAAGGTGGTTCTGCTCTGCAAAGGTCTCTGTAAGAAAACTCTGTAAGAAAACCTTCAGTTTGCTTGTTTTGCACTACAGAAACAGACTCTCTCTCTCTCTCTCTCTCTCTCTGCACACCTTTCAAGTGTGGTGTGTGACCTCAGGCTTTTAAATAAATGACATGTCTGTGCTTGAATGTGTATGCAAAGAGAGAAATTGGGAAAAATCTGTGTGTGTGTGTGTGTGTGTGTGTGTGTGTGTGTGTGTGTGCTGCATTTATGAGAGAGAGAGAGAGAGAGAGAGAGAGAGATGGTGAGAGAAGTGTTTGCCTTTTTCACAGATGGCACCAGTGCCCAGTCTGACTGTTTAGTGTCTAGAGACTCTATAAATACTCAGTACATCTCTCTCTCTCTCTTTCTCTCCCCTCTTCTCTCTCTCTTCTTCTCTTTCTCTGTCTCTCTCTTTCTCTTTCGCTCTTCTTTTCTCTCACTTTCTCTCTCCCCTTCTTTCTCTCTCTCCTTCTCTATCTCTTTCTCTCCCCTCTTCTCTCTCTCTCTCTCCTTCTCTTTCTCTGTCTCTCTCTTTCTCTTTCGCTCTTCTTTTCTCTCACTTTCTCTCTCCCTCTCTCTCTCTCTTTCATTCTGTCTATCCCTTTCCTCCTTTAACCCCTTCTCCTCGTCTATTCCCCTCATATTTACTCTTTTTTCTTACTCAGTCTTTCTCGTCGGTTCTCGTCGGTTCTGGACTCTAGAGTATATATGTGGTGCAGAAGTAGCTGGTGAAACATGAGTTGATTGATTAGCACTTTGTTTCCTGAAGGAACAGTTCCTCCGGTGTCTCTGCTCTGGTTCTGGATGTTCCCCGTCTGCGCGCGTGCTCTCAAAACCCTGAAAACGCTGCTCGCGTTATAAATTAGGTGATTTTTTTTTGGCCTTTTCTTTTGTTCTCCGTCTGAAACCTCAGTCAAGCTTAAGTGTTTCTCCCTGTAGAACAGCTGCCCACATATCTTCAGACTCTGTGTGATTTGACTAATCACTCTGTCTCTCTCTCTCTGCCCTCTCTCCCTCTCTCTTTCACTTTTTTCTTTCTCTAAACGAGGCACTGTTTAAACTTCCTCTGTCTGTGCTGCTGTCGTATGATAATGTGCAGCTGTGAACTAAATTTGGTCTGTTTTTTTCCTTCGCTGACTGAATTGATCACTCACTCAATGCCCCGGAAGCTGCATTATTTTAAAAGAAGACCCGAAGACGGGTGAGGCCTGCAGATAGACACTCAATCAGATTAAGGGAAGGGGGAGACAGAGAGAGGGGGGGGGGGGGGGGGGGGAGAGGGAGAGAGAAGTTTTCTCAGTTTGTGAGTTATTTTCATTTTAGCTTCTGTGAGTATTTGTATCACTGCCCGTGTCTAAGTGCTCGGCGCTACGATTTGTCCGTGTAATCATCAATACTGTAAAACTCGAACCTTTATTTAACTGATAAGAAAACTAGAAATAAAATATCATCCATGCTACCACATTTCTAAATGTAAAAAACGTAGAATTTGATGCCTAGAACAAAAAAAGAGACTTATTCTCCACTTTTCCATTTAATTACACTTTTTAATCATTTAGAAAACTGTGGTTATTATCTGTTTTATATCAAGCAAGTCAAATTGTTGTTTAATAGAAGACGAAATTCAGTATTTATTGTGATTTTAACAAAGAAAATTGCAAACATAGAACTTCTCAGGTTCCTCGCCCCCTCCCATCCCAAGTAACACTCAACCTGTTTCTGTGACAATTCTCCAATTGGTGTTAATTAATTCCTTCCCATACATCAGTAAACGACCCTGAAAGTGGAGCCACCATTCAAGAGTAACAAGATATGAGGCCGTTTGATGGAAGATCTTATTCGTTGCTCTAAAATCCCAATGTACACTTGCAAGGGACTAGTGCATTCACAAATTTGCAAGTCACGAATGCTGTGGACAGTGTCAGACTGTGGAGAATATTCCTTTTACACTCATTCATGATGCCCTCACCTGTTACCACTTCATCTACTTATTATACTAGAGATTCCACAATCGGCAGAACTGTTGTTCTGAAGCTCCTGTTCAGTTTTTTGTTCTCAGTTTACCTGTAATGAGCACTGCAGCACGTATTATGGTAATGCCTCAGTGGAGACTGCGTAAACTGGAGAAAGTAATCTTAAGTTTCTTTTGTTTTTGTCTGAATGTGGTTCTTTTTTGCATTTTAAATGAAGTGTTTTGTTATTTTTGCTGGGATATGTTTTCTTGGGTTTAACAAATCACCTTTTTTTTGGATTTAACTCGTGGAGAGTGATGGTTTGTACATGGAAGGCTACAATACAAGTTTTTTGCAATTAGCAGTTGGCATAAATTAATTTTTCTTGTTATATCTAATTATTTTAAAAGCAGTTCAGCTCTCTAGTTCAAGTTCAGATGCTTGTGTTACTGTTTGTGTCAAAAAAACTGTTTTTCTCTTCACTCACACACACACTACTGATTTGCATAATGTAAGACATTCAGCCTTGTACAATCAGCCCCCCCCCCCCTTAATATATTAAACATGTTTATGTTGTGATGACACAGCACACCAGATGTGCATAATGGATGCTTCTATAAGGCCTCATTTATAGAAGGTTTTTTCTATGTGAAGTCAGACAAAAAGTTTGTTTTTTATTGTTTTATTAAGCAGTGTAGGCCAGTAATTTAACCTTTTATATAACCTTACAGCATTACATTACAAAATCAAGAATACAAACCTCATGCAATCTATGTAAACTACCCAATGTGCCACATGTGGTGACATTAATATATCAATAGTTAAATATTTGTGTTTAAAACGTCCCGTGTTGTTCCTTTGTGTAGTGTTCAGATTTTTATATTTATAAGTATTTTTTAAATATATGTATAGATAGGTCTTTTTACTTTAGATTTGCACATACTTATGCTATCCTTTATATGTTTGAACATATTTTATATATTTTACCTTACACTTACACTTACACAAGTGCACCCTGGAGGGGGGCTGTGTGAAATGGCATTTCAATACACTGTGTACACTGTGTGTCAATAAACCTCTCTTGAATCTTGCATGATAGGGCTAAGTTCAATTATGTCAGCACCACGGACAGCACCTTCAGTCGTGTCTGTTCTTTGTTGGGTGGGTTTTGAATCAGATTCAGCACCTCCCTCGGTGGACAGCTCCAGATTCTGCTGTCCTCTTAAGGCGAATTGTAATGTAATATATTCAGCACCACTATGTGTGGACAGATACACTCTTCAGAGTGTAAGTGTAGATTCAGCACTCTGTGTTGAACAGCAGCAGATTGCATAGTGATGATGAAGGGGTGCGTTCAGCACCATGGCTTAGGTGGACAGCTACCTGACATTGCCACTGTAGCTATTTCATGCCAACGGACTAAGGCCTCTTCAGTATTGGTATGGATATTATTGAGTACGCAGTATATCTTGTGAAAATTTTCATTCAGTAAATAGAACATGACTTCTAGTTTGAACATTTTTAAGAACTCGTAAGTTTTCTTATTTTGTACACTGATACATATAATGATAAATAAACACCAGTCCTCTACAGCCTACAGTTGTGTTGAAACGCTCTGTTTTTTTGTTCATTTTTATAGCTCGTTCCAAACCTGCACCAGCTTAACAAAGTCCTGGATATGGATTATGTGGGTTAAGCAAACATTTGGGAAAGTATTTACAGAAAACAGAAAGCAAATTTTTACTTCAAACATGTTTTGAGTGACAGAGTGTAATGGTTTTTAGTTGTTGTTCAGAAAAAAAATATTTTGAGTTCAATTCACATCCTCTTCACACAAATTATTTATGAAAACACATTTTGTTTAAAGTGTAACATACTTTAATTCCTGTAGCACAGGTCTACATACATCAAATTTAAGTTTAGTAAATCATTACGTAAAAGTGAATTTTCACATGCGAATCCATATCCATATATACAGGTGTTAATAAATGAGGCGTTTGGTTTGACTGCACGTTTAAAATTTAACTTCTTTTTATTAGTAAGCCATTCTGTAGAGGCATGAGAATAAACCACACTCTCAAACTACCCAAGCTTTATCTTGTAATGTAATGCTGTTTCTCCAGCCACATGATTCTGTGCAGTGTGCATGCTTGAAATGTTCTTCTTGACATCAAATTTTTATGACCTGTTATCTCCACTTACTGGGTTGGCATGCTGGTGTGAGTATTTTTAACATCCTGTTTGTGTTCTGGCATCTTTTTTCCAAAATGCTGAAACAAATTGCTGTAGAAAGGAAATGTAGGTTGGAAAATAAACTACAAAAATAAAATTCAATGACACGAATATCCTGAAAACATTACAGGGAACATAACTTTAACATATAAGAAGGAAAACACACCAGATAACAGAGTTATGACAGAAACAACAGAGATCTGACAACCAGTCCAAAGACACAAGGCACTTTATATACACAGGGATAATTAACACACCTGGTGAAGGGCGGAGCAAGAAGACAAGGAACAGGTGAGGCTTATGGGCGTGGCTTAGGTTGGACTAACTGAAAAACGTGACAAATTCTGGTTTACAATTTCTTGTTTTTTAAATGGAAACAAAGTATCTAACTACAAACTAAATGTGTAAGCCATCGATGATTCTAGGCCTAAATAATATAGGGAGTTTTATTTTTCTATAAAAATTTCTCAGCATATCTTTGTTTCAGAAATATCTGGACATGTTAGAACAAGGTGTTTTTCCCCAGATGTTATTGAACCATCTTTTAATTCAGCTGCCACAAAGTTAAAAGCATGATCTCAAATATTAAACTGGTTTTTATTACCTCACTGTTGTTTTGTATATTTTATACAATTTATTAAAAATGTACAGTATTATTCTGAAAGTCTCTCAGAACGGATTGATGCCTCGTTTATCATCCCCGGAGTAATGCTGGAGTCTTGGGATGTGAATTCACAGACTGTGTTGCTTTGTTTAAATGTCCATGTTGCTTTTGTGGTCTTCACCTTTTTCATTGCCATCGTTCGCTTATTGTCCTTCTGTGTTGTGTTGATTTTCATGAGTGATTTTGCAGTGATTGAATGAAAGTCTACAATTTATAGCCAATAAATGAATAGCAGTTTTGTTTTCTACGCTTCTCACACTCACACACACACACACACACACTTACTCATAGGCTAAACCCTCAGACTCACAGCCTTGACACAGTGCCAGTCTCAGACGATTCTGTATTCATTATTCATGTGATTTGGGCTGGAGGGCAGCAGGGCTAGTGAACGTCTACCCAAGCCATTGCTAAAGAATGACACACTGCATCTTAAACTAGTGGAATAAATTTGGGACATTTTGTTTCATTCTTCTGGGATGTTTTCCCGAACTCTTTGTTTGTGTTTTCAACAATCAACCTCTCAGAAAATGCTGCTTTCTTTTTGTCTTTTTAATTAGCAGTTATTTCTGTTGAAATATTTCCCATTTTCTGCCATGAACTCTTCTCAGATTCTCAGAATTGATCTCTGAAGGCTTTGTGTGTGTGTGTGCGTGTGTGTGTGTGTGTGTGTGTGTGTGTGTGTGTATACCCTATAATTTCAGCTTTGTCTGAGTGATTTTGCTGTGCAGCTTTCACTCTAAGCAGTAAACAAATGCATTCACATCAACCTCTGTGGTTAAATGGTTTTCCGAGATTTTTATTCACAGCATCGTTAAAAGACAGAGCTACTCACTGAGTCTTTGCATTTTATTTGCAGTAGCAATGAGATGAAAATAGCGCGTTTTTACGATATATAACTGGATATATATGTGTATATATATATATATATATATATATATATATATATAATAACTGGATATATATATATAACTGGATATATATGTATAACTGGATATATATATGTATATATACATACAACTGGATATATTGTATTGTGATGTTGGCTTTTACTAATATTACACAAGATCATACAATTCAAATATTGCAATGTTTTTCATTGTGCATCCTGACCAAGCAAGCTCCAGTGTTTCTGATGGTATTTAATTTATTTAATTAAAGAATTTGCAATGTAAGTATTGTTTACCAAAACAAAATTCTCTTATTAATTAACCAGACTTTTTTCTGATTGGCTGCCCAGTATTGCATTATGTTTAAAATGCAGCATGTGATCGAAACATTCTATAAACAGCGGAAATGGGTGGTGCTACACTGATGTTGGCTGAATAAGGAAATATATATTTTTATGTGTTGTAAATAAAGGTATTATTTGAAATATTGGCAGCTTAGTTTTCATATACGGAATGGATAAAGTATTGACACAGTGTGTAACAGTATAATCACAATATTAGGATGTTGTGTGTATTATACAGCCGTACTGGAAGGTCAGTTTGTAACTTTCGGCCATTTTGGCTGAATTTCTCATTAAATAGTCAACCTGCATATTAATAAGCAAAGTGTTTAATTACATTGTGACCGTATTAGTCATGTTGATATTATCTTAGTAAAGAAAAAATAATTGAGGGCAAGAGTTGTAATCTCGTAGTAATAATAAATGAGTTTTAAAACAAGGTTTCCGCTCACATTTATTCCATAAACAGTATTTATTAAAAAGTTATCGTCATTTCATTCAACAGAATTTATAATGTACTGCTATATGCAATTTAGATTGATATTTGTTTTTGCTTCATATTGTATTCTGGTCAGAGTAGCAAGTCATTGCTTTACTTAAATTTTTCAAAATTAATTTTCAAAGTTTTAAAACAGCTTGGACAAAATATTCACTTAAAATAACGTTGAAAGATGATAATAGTTCCACCCTTGTTTCACAAGTCATTTTGCTGATTTTTAGTGGTCAATTAACTAGACTCGTCCCTGCATAACATTTTAAACCTTTGCTGCTACAAAATGACTAGAGAGTTTGCATCACTGGTTTAAATTTAAAAATATGAAATAATAATAAAAAAAACAGCGATGGCAGTGACAGCAGTAGCATTAGAAGCATTAGCAGCAGTAGCATTAGCAGCAGTAGCATTAGCAGCAGTAGCATTAGCAGCAGTAGCAGCAGTAGCATTAGCAGCAGTAGCATTAGCAGCAGTAGCATTAGCAGCAGTAGCAGCAGTAGCATTAGCAGCAGTAGCATTAGCAGCAGTAGCATTAGCAGCAGTAGCATTAGCAGCAGTAGCAGCAGCAGTAGTAGTAGCAGCAGTAGCATTAGCAGCAGTAGCAGTAGCAGCAGTAGCAGTAGCAGCAGTAGCATTAGCAGCAGTAGCATTAGCAGCAGTAGCAGCAGTAGTAGTAGTAGCAGCAGTAACATTAGCAGAAGCAGCAGTAGCATTAGCAGCAGTAGCAGCAGCAGCAGTAGCATTAGCAGCAGTAGCATTAGTAGCAGTAGTAGCAGCAGTAGCATTAGCAGCAGTAACATTAGCAGAAGCAGCAGTAGCATTAGCAGAAGCAGCAGTAGCAGCAGTAGCATTAGCAGCAGTAGCATTAGCAGCAGTAGCATTAGCAGCAGTAGCAGCAGTAGTAGTAGTAGCAGTAGTAGCAGCAGTAGCAGTAGCAGCAGTAGTAGCAGCAGTAGCATTAGCAGCAGTAACATTAGCAGAAGCAGCAGTAGCATTAGCAGCAGTAGCAGTAGACCTATAGAATTAGCAGGACTGAGCGCATTCTAGGCTACAGAGCTATAACAGAGACCCAAGTTTGGTGAGTTATAGATGAAGAAATGCATTCACCTGACCCATTGCATTTTGTGGCGAGAGGTGAGGTTGGTGGCGAGAGGTGAGGTTGGTCGCTTAACAAGGCAAATAATCTGGAATAAAATCTGTTCTGCAACCTTTCATGGCGAGAGGCGAGACTGTGGAGGTAACGGGGGGAAGCTAATGGAGTTTGACTGTAGGACATCTGGTCCTTTTATTTAAAAATAAATAAATAAATAAGTTCAGTTTGCTATAATTTGGGCTTTTTAATGCGATAAGTATTTCAGTTGTAATATGTTCCAGCGTAATAGCGATTCTGTAATTATTTTGTCCGCGTCATGCAGCCGTAGTGTGTATGGAGTCGAAAGTAGTTCAGTCTTTTTTTTATGCCGACACAACGACCTAAAATAACCAGATCTCCGGCTGCTGTAATTCATGCCGCTCCTGTTCAGGAATAATAAGGAAAGCCGGATCATTGCCGCTCTTTGATCAGGGGTAGCTCGCAGCTCCGTCCGTCTCCACGGCAATGTCTCCGTCAGAACTTCTCTTCATTTCTAAAGCTCTTTATGCTGCTGAGGTGCTTTCTTCTTCTTCTTCATCTTCATCTTCATCTTCTTCTTCATCTTCTTCATCTTCTTTCTTCTTCTTCTTCTTCTTCTTCATCTTCTTCTTCCTCCTTCTTCATTCTCTTCTTCTTCTTCTTCTTCTTCTTCATCTTCTTTCTTCTTCATCTTCTTCTTCTTCATCTTCTTCTTCTTCATCTTCATCTTCTTTCTTCATCTTCTTCTTTCTTCATCTTCATCGTCTTCTTCTTCATCTTCATCTTCTTCTTCATCTTCATCTTCTTCTTCTTCTTCCTCCTTCTTCATCTTCTTCTTCTTCTTCTTCTTCTTCATCTTCTTCTTCTTCTTCTTCATCTTCCTTCTTCTTTGTCTTTATCTTCTTCTTCTTCTTCTTCATCTTCCTTCTTTTTCATCTTCATCTTCCTTCTTCTTCGTCTTCGTCTTCTTCATCTTCTTCTTCTTCATCTGCTTCATCTTCCTTCTTCTTTGTATTTATCTTCATTTTCGTCTTCTTCTTCTTCTTCATCTTCTTCCTTCTTCTTCTTCTTCATCTTCATCTTCTTCTTCATTTTTATCTTCATCTTCTTCTTCCTTCTTCTTCTTCTGCTTCTTCTTCTTCATCTTCTTCTTCTTCTTCTGCTTCATCTTCTTCTTCCTTCTTCATCTTCTTCTTCTTCATCATCTTCCTTCTTCTTTGTCTTTATCTTCTTCTTCGTCTTCTTCTTCATCTGCTTCATCTTCATCTTCTTCTTCCTTCTTCTTCATCTTCATCATCTTCTTCTTCCTTCTTCTTCTTCTTCTTCTTCTTCTTCTTCGAAGATGAACAGCCTCTTTCTTGAATGTGTTTTTCTAGGAAGAACATTTGATTGGCATAGAACCTACACCCCATACATTATGCTGTGGTACTTAAAGCTTGTAAAAGGTTCTTTATGTTCTATCATTCTGCTACGTGTTGACATTATATCATTTATTCCAAAACCATTTTAAATATTACAGATACAGTTGTTTTGTGACAGTGTTTTCCAATCCTACTCTTGGAGGCCAATGCCCAGGACATTCTACCCTAATTATCTTAATAATTAATATAATATATAAAAACTATATATAAAAGTTTAAAAACTGAAGCAGATTGAATCCTGGTGAAGTTGTGATTAATAGTGAGATACAATGATGAACTGAATATGATATTTCTAAAGGTTCAGAGAGAGAGAGAGAGAGAGAGAGAGAAAGAGAGAGAGAGAGAGAGCATGTACACATCTCCTTCTCTTTTTCTATCCTTCTATTTGTCATTTTGAGCAAGGTCATTCTTCCTCTACAGCCACTGCTTGTCTGACCTGCAGATTTGTGGTTCTTGTGGTGCGCGCGCACACACACACACACACACACACACACACACACACACACACACACACACA
>JBBIGC010022333.1:0-12613 GCA_037576955.1 Lepidarchus adonis | reverse complement strand
GTGTGTGTGTGTGTGTGTGTGTGTGTGTGTGTGTGTGTGTGTGTGTGTGTGTGTGTGTGTGTGTGTGTGTATGGGCAATAAATATACTACATGTGTATGGTAGCCTCCATAACTGTTCATATTTTTTTATGACATAACGTGGGAATTTCATTATGAAAAGAACTATATTATGAATGCAAATGAAGATATTTTTTCTTTAGTGTTTGAGGCTGAAAGATAATTGTGTTTGACTGAATTATGTACAAACTGTCGCTCAGTTATTTCCCTCCATGATCAGACCAATGAATGATACACGACCAACAGAGGATTAGTTTTCATCTCGAGACAGAATGGTGCTTGGTTTGTTTATTACAGAGTGCAAATTTAAGAAACTAGATGTTCTATAGAGAGCACACGAACTCCTGCAACCAGCCCGGAGCTCCGTACCATGCAATTGCCATGGAAACAGTCAATAAAGGAAACCTCACAGCACTGCACTCCCACGCTGCATGCTGACCACTCCTTGACTGTCCAACAGGACCGGAAAGAGGAGAGGAAGCACTTAGCAGACAGCTGCTTTTAAGAGGAAAGCTTAGGGTAGAAAAGCTTTAAGGGGGGTAGACAGGTGGTGGTGACTGATGAAGGTCTAGTGTAGGCCAAACATAGCCTGAGAGGAGACACCTGCTAGACCACTGAAGCAGAGTTCAACACAGGTCTGACAAATAAGTGTTGTTCAGTAGTGGCAGATCACCAGAAGAGTTGAATACAATTGGACCATTAGAGTCATGCAGAAATGAAAATGAAGTGCAGAGACAAACTATTTTAAATTTGTCCCTGCTTTAGAAGAGAAAGCTTACAAGAACCCTGACTCATTTCTGAAAGAATCTCTAGCAAGAAGCGGGTTTACAGCATCTCAGTGCATCAGAGAGCAAGTTGAAATGTAGATGAACATTATATCTTCAAGGGTATTGTGAGGGATATCTAGAACAGGAAAAATACCCAAATAGACACTATCAGCCTTCAATAAAAGAAATGAAGACAAAAAAAAACTTACAGGGAAATCCTCACCCATATAGAAACTTTTTGCAGTGTTTCCTGCATCTGACTTTACTTGAAGCATTCCGCTGCATTATGTAACATATAAAATAATTATTTCACAGCCTTTGTTTCCATATTTAACACTGCTAATTATGTGGTCTTTTATCAGTGCAGTGGAACACGCTGCTGTTTGCGTGCTGTTGCCTGATGGCTCTTGTCTAATTCCAGAGCTGGTTGGTGCTGCAGCTGTTAATGTGTGAATTGTGTGAATAACTAGGATCTACTGCAGAGATGCTCAATACGTTGATCGCGATCCCCTAGTCGATCGCAAAAGCACTTGAGTCTATCGCAGAGCCCTGACTTTCAAAATAAACTCTACTGCACACGTGAGACCACAACAGTACAGTCATGTTTTGTGTGAAAGTGGCTTCTTTGATTCAATGAATATTTGCCTGGATTTTTCTTGTGTTCATCATGTGAATGTTATTCCTATGTTGTGGTAGATTATTATTATTGATGTTTACCCCATTCATCAATGCTCAAGACCAAATTTGAAAATGAACAGAATTCACCAATAAGCAGCAAGAGACAGTATGTTAGAGCAAACAACTTTGAATGTTCTATAGTTTTAATACAATAATGTTGCAGTAAAAAAAAACTGTAAAGTGAATAAATTCCATATATTGTTTCAAGTCCATAGCTTTAATGTTGCAATTAAATGTGCATAAAAAGGTCCAACAGATTAGAACAACCTTAAAGCAGCCATTGTTCTCATAAGTAATAGCAAGTACTAACAAATAGACAACCAGAGTTAATAATTTTCTCAACATACAAATAACTCATCCAGTCATTCTGTACAGACTGGAAAATATCTTTGCAGTCTGAATGATGAATGAATGATATTGATCGTCTTTGGCAGCCTTTATCTTTCACAGCAGATGGGTCACGTGCTATAACAAAGTAATTCATTAACCACAAAGGACAGCAGAGGGTATTGGCGTTTGCAGGAGTCTGCTGATGCTGCACATTGTAAATTGGGAGATATGGGGTTGGGCATCTGGCCATGCCACGAGACTGCTCATCCTTTCCTGCAAACCTTTAAAACAAGTCTCCAAAAATATCTGCAAAGGGCCAGTGTGGCGGCAGACTTTAATTTCAATTGAGCAAACACACACCTGATTCTTCTCAATGGTTAGTCTCAGTCAGAGTTGTTCATCTGCATGGTTGATATGAAAACCTACAGCCATAATGGATTGGTGACCTCAGGTGTAAATGTACTGGCAGCACTTTTGAAGGCACATTACAGCTCTCCATCAGCATGCAGTTCATTCTCCTATCTTCTGAGTCTGACTCATACAGCTAATGGGAAAGTGGGTGGCAAAGAGCCAATGGAATACTTTCATCTCCTTCCCCAATGTATGGGGTGAATTTGATTATAGATTTTTAAATTGATGTATATTTACTCCAAATACATGATGTTGTTTTGTTAAAAAAGAAAATGTCCATATATATTATATATAATATATATTTTATGCTATTTTCTCTGCTCTAACACATGATTCTGTTCCTTAGGTTACTATCAAGGCCTTTCACAAACTGCAGGGCATGGAGTGCTGTAGAGCAAGGCCTGAGAACATGCCTGGCATCATACCATAATACCACTGAAAGTACACATAAATTAACATGTATAAAAATATATAAAAGCTTAGAAAAAAGTTCTGTATTCATAAACAATGACATATTTGTAAAATAATACAAAAAAATTGTAAAAAATATTCAGTACACACATATTCCTGATAGGATCTTTGATAAAAGATATAATGAATTTACTGTGACATGAACTGAGAAGGTACAGCAACAAACTATTTTTTAATCTGTAATCTCAAATCTAAAATTACATTTCACTCTCTGCATTTAGTTTACAGGTAAATAGGAGTCATTTCCTTTTTGTGTGGTTTGTAAGTTTGATATAGCTTGAGTAAGCTAAGAACGTTTGCTATACAAATAATTTACTTTGATGTACAGTATGTACTTAATACACAAATGCCAAAAATATCTCTGAGCTTCAAAAGTAAGAGAATTAATTTGTTTTAAGTGGGGGAATGAGCACTCCTTGCCTCCATCTAGTGGTTATGATTTTGAAAGATACTGTGAAACATTTTCTGTGAACCATTACCCACCATTAATGACAGCACGTAACAATACTACAGTGACATCACATTTACATTTTGTTTACAGCATTGGCAGATACTCTTATCTAAAGCTGCATACAGGGCGCGTTGTAGCCACATCACTTAGTTCAACCAGTGTGTTTATTTCAAATGTAGACGTTCACCCAAGAAATGGTATATGGTTTGCTTCTTTAGTTTAAAAGTTGATGCAATAGCCTCAATACCATGCCCTCATTGGCCAACTGTTTTGGTGTGTGGGCATGTGGACTGTCCACATATATGACTCAGTCATTTGCCAAAGAGCAACATTTCAAGGACCCCATGTGGACCCTTAAAGGGCAATTGCAGGCCTGCTTTCTTGGAGAACTATTAGTATCAAGAAAACACTTACATTAAAAAAACATATGTAAAAACGTTAAAAAGCAACTTACATAACTGAGAAACTTGCAGCTGTAGTAGCAGCTGTTTTGAAGTTTGATTTTTGCTGCAATGTTGAATAAAATAATTGTGTTGGCAGTGTCTATTTGAGATTAGTTTTATCTTTTACCACTATCATCTCCTTTCTTTCTAGTGTTTTGCAGATCTTGGCCTGGATCTCTTCACGTCTGAGCGACATTTCCTTTTGCGTAATAGTACATCACCTGAAAATAAATTGCAGCAAGACAGAGCTCTTGTACATGCCCAAGACCTGACATTATCATCATTTCTAAGAATGTTATCATCACTGGGACAATGGGAGCACAAAATCTCTGCATTAGATGAGGATCTTTCATTCTCTATAGGAGGAAAACCCATCCATTCATCACCACTGATGCTAGTCAGATACTGATCCCATCAATTGTCATCTCACAACTGCACACTGCAACGGCCTCTGAAGGCCACCATACCTGAATTAATTCAGAAAGCAGTAGCACATGTAGTTTTCATTACACCAAGATTCTTACAACACACCACTATTGCAAACTGCTCACTGATTCCAGTGGCTGCCCTTCATCAGATTTAAAGCCTTAAGGCTCATCTTCAAAGCCAGCAATGCCACTGCTCTTTCTTGCAACTTGTATGCAATTATGCTCTGCCCGTCTGGACGTTCCTTTATTTTCAAAACCCAAATTCATGCATCAAGTGTCTTCTCAGTGATGAAAACACCTACCACTGTTGCATCAGCTGAGTCCCTTTCTGAGTTCAGACAACAACTGAGGACCCAATTCTTCAAAGATCACTTAAGACAATATACACATTTCCATGACTTAAACAAACAAACAAAAAGACAGGCAAACAAACAAACACAGCAAACAAATGATCAAACAAAAAAACAGAAGTAAACAAACATTTTTTCCTGAGTAATAGGGTTCAGGTAGAAGAATAACTTCAGCTCTAGTGGAGTCTTAGTTGACTAGCTGCTCTTAACTTATGTCTAGGTTTACTTGTGTGATTTATGTGAGTTATGTTTTCTTTGTAGATTTTAAAACATGGATGTACATCACTCTGGATACGAACATCTTCCAAATGTTGTAAATGTAATGGAAATGTGTGCTTGACACTAACCATGCTCTTAAGCTATCATTACAAGCCTTTAGCTTAAGAAAGCAAACTTTGGATGTCAAACATCTCTTGGCTGATTAAATACATTTGAGTAAATAAGATTTTTTGAAACATTGTTAAATATCTTAAAAGTATCATTTCATGCATTGTATATTAACATGCTTTTTATTCTGAAAGTTCATAAAGGCCTGGGTAACGCTTGTACGTCCAGTCTTTGTGATGAAGGCATATAATAAGGGATCAGCCAGGTAGTTAAGGAAGGAGAGAGCGACTCCGGCTTTATAGAGAAGGTAGAGCCAGGTTGGAGGTTTACAATTCTCCAGGAATACCCGTAGCAGCATGGCGATATGTAAAGGGCCGAAGCAGAGGCAGAGACTCAGCAACACGCCGCCCAGCAGCCTGAAGACTCGTCTGCGCTCAGGAAGTCTGGTAGCCTGGTTTGAACGAACCTCCATGCAGATCCTCCAGTAACAAAACACCACTACTACAGCAGGCAGGAGGAATCCCACGATGAAACGGGCCAAAAATGTCTTCTTTAGCTCCAGGGACAGTGGGAAAACATCCAGACAGATATTGTAGTCACTATTATAAAGTTCAAGTGGGAGTATAGTGACGGTATTGAAAATGAAAGTAAACATCCATACTGCAGCACTGACCACAGCCGCAGTGCTTGGTGTTCTGAGAAAAGGGAAGGTGAGTGGGTGAACTACTGCAAGATAGCGGTCTATGGCAATGCAGCTTAGCAGAATTGTGCTGGTGTAGAAATTGGTGAAGATTAAGAAGACACACACAGTGCACATTGTCTTGCCGAAGCGCCAGGTATCATTGTATGTAAAGTCCATCCAAATAGGCAAACCAATGATGAAAAATAGATCTGAGATAGCCAGGTTACACAGGTAGATCCCAAGCTCATTTTTCTGTTTGATATGTTGACAGTACACAAATAGAGAGAAAGCATTGAAAGGAATTCCTATCAAAATGATAAACAATTGGAGAATGAAGAAGTAGATGTTCAGATGAATATCAAGAAAGCACTCATCGTCTTCCTCAGTGGAGTTAGAAGCATTGTGTGTTGAATTCATTTTCTTGCACCTGAACAGAGAAAAAGCAAATACTTAAAGCAGGTAAAGTTTTCAGTAATACAGCATTAAATTATCATGGTTGTCACCATTAGGTCTGTTACTACCGGAGGATTAAAGAAATTGAACAAAAAAAAACATTTAAAAGCATATACAGACCTATTCAAAGTCGTAGGCAGCCATGGAAACGGATTCATTTATGAGTCATTACATGTTAAGTGTGAAAACTCTATATGAGAACAGAATAAATGCAAATACATATAAATGTGGAAAAAATGTATAATGGTGCTTGAAAGTTTGTGAACCCTTTAAAATGTTCTATATTTTTATGAATGTGACCTAAAAGATCATCTGATTTTCAAACAAATCATAAAAGTACATGAATGTCCGTAGTTAAATCTCACAACTGCACACTGCAACTGCCTCTGAAGGGCACCTTACCCGAATTAATTCAGAAAACAGCAGCACATATCGTCTTCATTACACCAAGATTTTACACACCACACCACTACTGCAAACTGTTCACTGGCTTCCAGTGGCTGCTCTTCATCAGATTTAAAACCTCAACTAAAATTCTCAACTACAAAGCCAAACCAGCTCCTTCTTGCAACTTTTATGCAATTATGCCCAACACGTCTAAATGTTCTCTTAATCTTAAAAAAAGCCAGCGACACAACCATTAATTTTTGTACATGCATGGAGCCTCTTCTTAGTGACCGTTGGATCAATTAAATATTATCTAATAACATCTGCATATTGGTAAACAGAACATTCACTTTATTTCTCTTTAACAAATTTTTCGAAGAACAACATGAATGTTTAAGATCATTGTCATTGGTTGTTATGGTTATATGGTTCTTGGCTTTACCCATGAACATCAATCCACTTTTTACCAAACCGTCATCCTGCTGGGGTTTTCCGGTAGGGAACCACACTGGCATCCCCCTGAGCCCAGCACATGCTTGTCCTGGAAGACACAGGAGGCACTGGTAGCAGGAGCAATGTCGCCTCTGGATGAGCGCCCTGTGGGGCAGGTGTCGGTTTGCTGGGGGCCTCTCTTGGGTAAGAGTCCGGGCTGTGCAGTCCCCTTTGGGGGAGTCCCATGTTGTGGGGTGGTGTTGGTGCAAGGTTCTACACTCCTGCTTGTTGATTGTTCACTGGTGACCCAGGGAACATTCTATATAACTGGTGGCATAGAGCATCACCCTTGGTGTTTCCCATCTTGTCATTAACAACATTGCCTAGGGAGCAGTGAAATGGGGACGGTACCTTGTGCAAGGGTTACTTCACTGGTGCCTGGGGACATCCCAGGTGCAAAGGCCTTACCACTAGACCAGCGGTCGCCAACCTTTTTTGCACTACGGACTGGTTTAATGTAAGACAATATTTTCACGGACCAACCTTTAAGGTGTAAATACAACAAAATAAATTTATATGACCAACACAAAAATATTGGTATTTTGTAAATATAATAATATACATGAATCCACTGTGTAATTATGTAACTTTATTAGCAGTGTCCTCCTGAAATGCACCAACAAGGTTCAGAGTAACATCCTCCTCTCTGCCCCCTAATGCTCTCTGGTCGCTATGGTAACATGTACACATTCCTTTCAAAATAAGAGTAATGTCTTTCTCAAAGTGAAACTTTTTGCCGCTACAATCACATTAGCGATGTGTATAATGAGGCCCACCTCCCAAACATGAAGCGTCACATCGGTGATGAATGTTTTACGGATGGGCCCTCAGGTAGAGAGCGCTGTTTAACCCTCTGTGTACCGCACTAGTGCAACAGACTGAGATTGCAAAGAAAAAGGTCCAGTACATAATACTTAATAGCCCAGCACCAGCCTGTGGCCCGGTGGTTGGGGACCCCTGCACTAGACTGCTAGGGCACCATTGCCCCCCCTGAGGGCAGCAGCACACTTGAGTCAATGCTTGTGTAACTGGCACTCGTGCCAATGGTCTTGAATTGTCTCTATTTGTACATCAATCTGACTGTTGATTTGGAGTCTAAACTCTTAAGAGATTTTGTACCCTTTGTCAGCTTTATGGACATCAACAATTTGAGGTCCTCATATATGTTGTATGTGTGTTCAGGTTTTGCTGGATCATATAAAATTCCTTCACATTTATATAAAAATATAGAAATGTTAAAGGTTGCACAAACTTTCCAACTTTTTTCAATGAGTAATTGTGACAGACCTAAAAAAAGGTTGGGTGTTATTTCAATTCTGACAAGACAGAACGTTTCTGAAGTTTGTGCACATGTCCCATAACTGGTTCACTGGCGTGCATAGATGATGTAAACACCCTGATAGGTATGACATTATGAATATCAGATGTTTGGCTGGAAGCAACAGTCTGTGTTAAGGCCTAGCTAGACTGACCAAACGAGAACACGGAGAGCTTATTGCTAATGCTATTTATAGCCCCAGAGACTCAACAATAGCAGAAGATAAATCAGAATAAACTTACCATTCATACAGTCAGGTCTGGCATGGACTCTGTATTTTAACCAAAACAGAGGGCAAAAGTGAAAAAGCAATGAAGAAATATACTAAAGCATCTTAACTACGGGACTGAACTTCTAACTCGTGGCCCGTCTTCTCTGACAATAAAATGAGGAGGAGGTGACTTCCTGTGATGTTCTGAGTTTAGTGCTGGCTTAAGCCCCAGAACGGGAAGAAGAAATGCTGCAACGTCAGTGGGTGAAACTTGGTGTTTTATTTCCATTGGTTGTGGTCTTCCTCGTTCCTCGTTCCTCGTGCTGTTGTTCAGCACTGAATGAGTAATTCAGACTTGTGTATGCTGATGGTCAGAAGAAAACCCAGAAGTATAAGTGAAAGTATGATCAAAAGCAAAAAATAAAACAACATCTTGCAAAGTGAACATGAATAGTTAAAACATCCTGAATGGAAAGATAAATAATATCACCATTTTACTATATTAAAGTAGTAAAATGTACATTAACACAAATGGATAGAGAGAGAGAGAGAGAGAGAGAGAGAGAGAGAGAGAGAGAGAGAGAGAGAGAGAGAGATACCAGTCCTACCAAAGAATTTAGCAACCAGTCGAGAGAGAGATACCAGTCCTACCAAAGAATTTAGCAACCAGTCTTAGCACAATGGTAGCAGAGCTATGGGCAGTTTCAGTCCGCTGATATATTAAACATGTGCCAGAGAAAATTACAAAAAAGAGACAATTTTATATATTTTGGCATGTACTGTGAAATATAGGGCTCTAATACTAAAATGATAAGTGGTAAATACATCAACACACATCCAGGTGTCATCAGCTGGTAAATGAGGAACAAAGTCAGAGCTAACAATGCAGCACCATGGATCTGTAATAACTGTTCTCATCATGACCCAAGAATACAGATTTATCAAATAACAGAAATGACAACAACAACCTAAAAGCTATAGTTTGCAAGTGAGCAGGGGGTAGTGACTGTTGCTAGTAATTTGGAGAACTAGGTTCACAATGTGATCACAGGCAAATGGTGAGGAAAATAGGAGACTGCACAATGCATTTTTATAGTTTCTGTTTTCATCAAACCTTCTTAAATAATAGTAACAAAATATGATTATATTTTGCAAATATGCAAATGCAGTAACGTTAGTACAGTTAGCAAAACACAATTCAAAGTCACTTCTCGAGGTCAAAATTAGCATGCTAAAAAAGTTTATAAAAATGTTTGTAATTGTCTGTTTTGACATTTGTATAAAACAGAAAATCTTGCCTGTATTTAAGGCCCAATTCATCAGGTCCCTGAACAACAAACTGAAAGGGGTCCCTACTTTTATTGGGGGTGCAAATGTTTTCCCTTCCAACTTTTTGGAATTCAAAAATTATTTGAATAAGAATGTTAGTAGTAAGAGAGAAAGTTGTAAGTTGAGACATTAAGTTATTGACCATAGTGCCCTTTGAAGAAGTGGGATCTCTAACAGTCACGAGAAGTTCATTCCACCACTTAGGGGCCAGAAGATAGAAGAGTCTTTCATTATTAAGAAGAGGGTCCAGACAGACTAAGAATAATGTTCTTTTTAAATCTAATACATGTAGAGACAGGTAACCAGTGAAAGGTTCACAGCAGTGTAGTGTGAGAACTTTGGTGTATTGAAAACCAGTAATGTATTCTGAAGTAGTTGTAGAGGCCTTCAAATGGAGGTCAGGTAGTAGTGAATTGCAGTAATCCAGCCAGTTATAAATAATTATATAGTAAATAATTGTATCAGTTGTCTATTATAAAAAAGTTAGTTTCCGAAATCAAAAAATTGTAAAAAAAAATTGTTAAAAATGTATTGACTGTGAATTTTGAGAAGAGGCAATGCAGTTTTAACCAGTACTCTTTATATTCAGCATAAACCATTTCAATACCTTGAAATCAGCAACCAGATCTTACATTCAACCAGATCAGAAGTTAGCAAGCTAGATAAGCTAGGCGTGACGTTTTTGGTAAAGGTTAGCTAATTGTAACTACCTGTTTATTTTTTTCAACTTATCTAAGTCATCATAAATATAAAATCTATTAAAAAAAATAACTTACTATAACACAGTATCCAGCATTTAATCTCATTGTATATATTTATTATCAGCAACTACGAGAGCCCACTGTCCGTTATAATTATAATGGTTTTATTTCTTTCATTTAACAGGTACTTAATGACCAAAATTAACATTTCTGAAAGATACCCTTTCTTATTAATCATAAAATATTTTAGGCTTTCTATGAGTAGCTAAACTATGACCACTCTGTATACCACTCTGTCTAAATTCTATATAGTACTGTTTATATACTATAAAAATGATAAGATCTGTATACTGCTGTGATATATATCACTGTTACAACCTGGTCTAGGGTAAAGCAGAAAGGAGAATTGCCCTTCTCACTTAATCTCCTTTCAAAAACCCAACTCTGCATACAAGTGATGGTTTATTAATATTTTCTAAAGAAGCAAGAGGTTAAGCTGTACTTAGGCAAGACAAATCTTCAGGGATGAGCCTGTGCTAAAGAAATAAACATAACAATTAGTAGCTCCAACTACCTAAAGGCACAAAATCCTGTGATAGTGTTCACAAAGCTAACATGGGCTGGTCAAAAGTTAGAGGGCACCGCCATCACTCAGACGTTGATTCTGTGGTCTCTTTATACTAGAAAGCGCCCCCTTGTGGCTGATCTTATCACTGCACACTCTGCATCAAACAAATAACAGAGAACGCAAACTAAACAGCAGTAGCAGTAAGATGGAAGAGAAATATCATGACCAGGTACCATATCAGCTTTGATAATAATCCTACCTTTTGTAATACAGTACAATCGTATTGTAGAGAAGGCATGAGAGTAATGGACACTGGAGTACTGACTTCTCGGACAGAGACAGTTTATTGCTCTACCCCTGAAAAAAGCTGTTTTGTGAACTGTGCAGCAATGCCAGTCACATGAGCATTAGCATGACACACCTCACCTCTGAGATGGGGAATGGATGCCTGAGCCACGAGTTATTAATTCCGGCACCACACACGACAGTGGTAGCTCAGACACCCATTCCCAAAACTAACATAAAATAACCCTCAAACCTCCCAAATGAACCCACATACACATTAACACATTCATGAACACAATACACCCAAATAGACCCACAATAAACCCACAACGATCCCAGAACATCACAGTTACTGTCTGTATGCAAATTACTCCTTGTGGAGTCCGGGCTGACCAATCGCCAGCTCCGCCACAGTATGTTAAATTATAAATCTTGTAGTAATGTCTTATATGTAAAAGAATATTGTAATATGCATGTAAATATTACTTTAGATTACTGCAATTGCAGAATAAATAAGAAATTCACCTTACAAAGTGATATTTCTTTTTCAATAATGTCCCCAACCCAATTTCTCTACTCAAAATCAGACCCCTGCATAATTTAACTGTAAGAGAGGCCTGGGTTAACTGTCTGTATCTGAGGCCTGTTTTATCTCAGCCCTATGGCTCCTGTGAGTTTCATAGTTGTCTCAGTATACATCTAAAAACATCTATCAGCATGTGGCTGTTTCTTGTTACACTAAAGTAACCTTCCCTAAAAGAAGCTTGAGGGACACAAGAGCTTGCTGTGTCAGCAGAGGGATTTATTTGTAACAGAGGATGCAGAGACAGAAGTATTTACTGTTTGCTCTATTGGTATGGGACCAGTAAAGAAATGTGCTTTGTTGCAAAGACTGTGATTTCTTACAAACCAAAAGAACAGAAGTAGCACACAAACAGAAATGGCATCACAAACCTGGCTTTTATTTATTTTTTTCCTTAAAACAGACAGATTTAGATTTTAAAATATTAAAACAAATATATTCTGCTGCAAATAAATTGTGTTTAAATTAAAAAAAAGAAAATGTAAGTAAATGTACCAAAATGTATATTGCGGTGAACACGTCTTCATCCTGAGGCTTATCATTAGTTAACTGTCCTTGAAGTTAAAAACAAGCAGTGAGGAAATGAATATTTTTACCTACTTTCATTAAGACTGTCACATTTAGTTCCTGTTTTTTCTGTTTTTTTTAACTGATGCTTTTAATCATATTTAAATTTGTTTTGTTAGTTCTAGTTTTCCACTGTTTTTTAAAAAAGGGCCAGAAAGGTTTTGGAAAAATACCAAAGTAGAACTGTTCTGCAGAGAAACGTGTGCAACCCTGACAGTGTATTGCACCAGATGTAGCTTCTCATAGAATCTACACACACACACACACACACACACACACACACACACACACACACACACACACACACACACACACACACACACA
>JBBIGC010022303.1:0-12614 GCA_037576955.1 Lepidarchus adonis | reverse complement strand
CCCTCTCCCTCTCTCTCTCTCGTTCTCTCTCGCTATATCTCTCTCTCTCTCTCTCTCTCTCTCTCTCTCTCTCTCTCTCTCTCTCTCTCTCTCTCTCTCTCTCTTTCTATCCATCTTTCTCATCATTACACATATGCTTGTAATGTCTACACTCTTTTAACAAGGCACTAAAAGCAGAGCTGGTCTTTCAGTGGCGAGGATTCTGGATGAACTTCCTCCCGTGTACTCACAGGAAATGGAATATGATCTCTCATCTGCTTGCTCTAAACAATGACGCCACTCAGTTATGCCATTGTCTGATTGTCGGAATTCGCTCTGAAAAGGCACATTTATCACATGGGACAGATGTCTGTTCACTTAACACCCTCTACCTCTCCTTACCTCTGGAGTTGATAAATGAAGGAGAGAAAGCATAAGTCTACTGTTCAATTATTAACATGCGAGTACAAAGTTCCTGCGACTTTGGGTTAATAAAACATGGTCTACAGACATCTATATATAGAATGTTGCTCTCTCTCTCTCTTTCTCATATTCCCTCACTCTCCTCCATAAATGGGCTGGTACTATATACTCTGAAATTGTTCTGGGGGTGTTAGTGTTTCTACCCACACAAATCCATTGTTCTGTAATGACTTCATCAGACGTTAGACCAGAATTAATGAAGCGCTGTGTAATTATTACTTCATGAAGAGTGTAGTAGTATAGAATACATGACATAAGGTGGGACTATTATTAGGAGGTAGTTTATACTGCTACTATCTGGCATGAACACTGTACGCCACACACACACACACACACACACCTCTTTTATTCTCCTTTTATTCTCTCCTTTCATTCTTTCTCTCTCCATTTCTCTCTCTCTCTCTCTCTCTCACTCACACACACACACACACACACGCACACACACACACACACACATCTCCCCCATCTTTCTCCTAATGTTGTTGCATCTGTGATTGGTTGTCATGACAACCACATGGTAAGCCCACACACACATATATAACACAGTGCTGAGTGTGTGGTGGGCCGTCTGGAGGGAGTGATCAGACAGTGAAATATTTAAATGCAGTTTAATGTCCCTCATATTCCACATGCATATGGAGTCTATAGGCTATTAATCACCTGACTGTGAATACGTTTACAAACTCCATTTCCAGAAAAGTATATTTTCCAAAATAGAATGAATGAAAAATCTGTTATGTTAATTAATGTGAAACCTTTATATAACTGGCAAAAGTACAACACTATTTCAATCGTTTTACTGACTAAGTTAACTCTATTTTGTAAATATACAGAAATTTAATTTGATGGCTGCATACACACTCCACAAAAGTTGGGACAGATGCATGTTAACCATTGTGCTCAATGGTTTTAAATTTTTTATTTTTTTTTAATGAAACTGAGGATACAAATTATAATTTTTTTAAAGTAAGAAAAGTCTATAGCCAGTATTTAGTATTTCACATACAGCCATCAATACATTATTAATAAAATAATAAAATTGGGGGTGAAAACCTCTCTTTTTTATACCCCTCTATCCAAGACCTGATATTGAACATGGCTTATACGCAGCTGATCTGTGTCCCATTTCATTGCCATTGCTTTTTGTGGCGGGTAAGCCCTCATAAGTAAGGGGGTATGGATATTTTGAACATATAGTGTAGTGTAGGATGCTGACAACGGGTTCACACACAAACACATATTTTGTCATAAAGAAGCCAAACCCTGGACCACTTACCACCTGGCAGGATGTGATGATCTTGCGCAAATCGTAGAGCGATTACAGCCCCAGTCAAACACTTCTTCTATATCAGCAAATGTAAGACATGAGTCTCTGTAAACCTCCACTGCCAGCAAAGCCAATTAAACTAACAGTTCAATAGTCATTATCGTGCAAAACACAGCCTGTGCTGGATCAATATTAGCATGCGAAAAGCAATAATAATTAGGCTCTATCAGCCTTCCTGATTAATGTGCTGGCTTGAATATTTCCCCCCCACAAAATATTTAATTCCACAGAAAGCCAATATGGCGTCAATCTCCTAAAGTGATTGTTTCCATTCACTCTGTTTGCCTCTAAATAAAGCTTTCTGTGTTGTGGCTCAGCTGTGGAGAATTCCCTGACCTATTCTATCCAGACATTAAAACTAACAGCCAGTATATTTTCCATCATACACATACCTCACATACAGTCACACCATCAGACTAGCGTTCTGGTGTTAATGAGGCCTGTTAAAGTGCAAGATGACTAAACCTTTTCAGAAGCTCACTGAGGCCATCTGGCCTCCAAGGTCACTTCAGGACACAGGGAGACCACTTCATTCCATTGTGCTGAGCGCATGCTTACAAAGCTGGTGAAGGTCTAACGTGAGTCAATTACCAATCACTCTGCATCCACTCAAAAATACTGCTGCTGTGGGACCTGTGGGGCCTCTAAACTTCATCTCTGACAGGCAATGGGTTTTTTCTTTAAGGGATAATCCAGCAGAAAATGTAATTGAACCATTTTTTCCATTACACCCAAAGTAGATGCATTTGGCTTCTACTCTACAGTCGCTTTTATTTCAGAGTGACGTGAGAGTTGTTTTTACATTTCAACACCCATTGATGTTACAGAAAAGGATGATTTTATCTTTTTAAATCATCAGATATGATGAAATGTACCAGGGGAATCACGTTTGCTGGGGTAAGTGCCCCATAAAATGTTAATGTACCCTATTATAACCAAAAGTTCCCAATTTGAACTTTAATTATTCAGCTTAACTACACAAAACACTGTGACTGCACAAGTTCAGTACAGACACTATATTTCCCATAATGAGTTGTTTTTAAACTTTCTCAGTGTCTATAAACACAGGTGGTGCACCAACTGATCTCAGTATAGAGTAGGTGAACACATGCATATTAATTTAGCAGTTAACATAAATATTTAACAGCATAGACATGTTTGCCAAATGCTCATGTTAGGAGTATGCACTTGTAGGTTTCCAAAATTCATGTTAGACCACCAAATTAAAGCATTGCTTAAGGGAACTTACAGTTTAATTGAATATATTGATACCGTGTTGTATTATTAATGCATGTTTTTAGTTAACAAATGTGTTTTTCCTGGGTATTCCATCCATAAAGCATAATTTACAGTGTGATTCTGAACAACCAATGTTAGATTGACACAATGTTGGACAGAACAACCACTTGGATTGTGTTTAATTGCCCCTTTAGTGCCTAGAATTTACATTAATTAAATGTACCGGCCATGAATAAAAGTGTCATGTGGACACAGCTCTTACCAAGAGAAATAAACTGCACAGCAACTCTGTTGAAATAACATGTTTTATTTATGTGCAGTCCACTGACCCATTACATGAAGTTATGGATACTCAAAGCTCAGTTTTTCCAGTGCATTTGTTTAAAGCAGCAGAGCCATAGTGAGTGTAGACTGAATTACGATGCAGTTGTGATATATATATATATATATATATTGTTTCTTTCTCTGTGGACACATACATTGACGGCCAGCTTCCTGTAATCTTAAATACGTAGACAGAATACAGACAGACAGACAGGCAGAATGTAGACAGATAAGCAGCTAGACAGAGAGTTGGCTGCAGTCTTTTGAACATCACCCCTCTCAGATTTCTGGGTGGACTTCAGGGGGGTTATGTTGGGCCTTAGTAAACGACATGCCTGCTGTGTCACTGAGGCTATTTATTCCAGAATAACAGTGTACAGTCTGGGCCAGTGGCCTCAGGCACAGCACCCAACAAAGCTTATCTTAATATTAAGAGAAATCAAAGAGCTAAAGAAGGAGTGATATAAACTCTCAGTTTAAAAGGGCCAGACTTGACCAGCAATCCTTTCTGTGTTTAAATGGAAAAAAATTAAACATTCTTATTCCTCCCTTATTAAAGTAAGAAAAGTCTATAGCCAGTATTTAGTATTTCACATACAGCCATCAATACATTATTAATAAAATAATAAAATTGGGGGTGAGGAGTCTGGAATTGACTATGGGCACAAGACTGAACAGGAGGCCAACCAATCACAGGGCAACATAGACACGCACACACACCTATGGGCAATTTAGAATAGCCAGTCAACCTAAACAACAAGCCTATTTACAGTGGGATATACTTTGCCAAAGTATTATTCAGCTAATTATTATTTTGTTTGACACACTGCACTGCACTAGTTAACCACAACTAATTCTGCTCTCTTTATAATTAAACATGCAGTTGTTCTGCATTGACAATATCCACAACATGCCCAGAAATGCACATTGTGATTATGTCAATAATCAATAATAAATATTGTCATAATACCCAGTCCTAGAATAATATGCATAGAAAAGCTTTACCAGTAGAACAGGACGCTCTGAGGCAGTCCAACTCTGTTCTTTGGAGACATTCATCCAATGCTTTTGGGATGAGCTGGAGTGCAGAATAAAATATCCAATGTCATATTTTCTTGTGCCTGAATGCAATCAAATCCTCACTGCAATATTTCAACATTTAGTGTAACACCTTTCCAGAGGAGTGGAGGCTGTTACTGCAGATACTAGATTTAATCATATTTGAGGATAAAATTTCACCAAACTATTGCATTAACAGTGAGGAGAATCGGGGAACGAGATCGTGTGGTGTCATGAACTCTCTAGTAGTAGTGGGCATGGTTTCAAACTTGCACAGTCTTTGTTACTACAGTAAATTTGTATTGGATTGAGTGTAGTAATATTCTTGTATTATAGAGTACTCTTATATTTGCTCAAGCTGATAAAGAACTACAACATGCATGCGTGGCTACACCTGATATTTACTGATATACAGTACTGTCCAAAAGTCTTAGGCACCTACACAGATGGTTTACAGTGATTTATCTCAGAAGAACAGGCTTGGTTCCAGATCTCCTCTTCAGGCTTCCAGCCATTGTATGGATGTGTGAAACTCCAACAGCACCTGATTTAATGTGAGGAAGGATTGACTGAGGCTAAACCAGGGATTTGATGGTAATTACAAGTAACATTGGGCTTCTATGAGGAGAGATCTGGAAATGGTGACGTCGACACATTCACATATAAAGTCAGTCTCTGTTGCTGTTATTTACAGTTATACTTATATTAATGTTTGTTGGAGGAAAAAATATATGAATTTCACAGGTGCCTTAGGACCTTTGCACAGTATTGTACTTATTAAGCACAATGACTCTGGCGAATCATTCTGACAAAATTAAATCTGTATTCAAGAATTTCAGCGTCTGGACAATGCCACAGTGTGTGTACACAAATTCAGCTCTTTCAGTCTTTAGCCCCACTGAACATCATGCTTTATGCCTGCGGCTAAAACGACTGACTGTCCTCTGCCAGCAGAGCATGTGCTGTGTGGCACAGCTCTAATTCTGGCAGATTTCCGAGCCTCTTTGAGATGAGGACGACACACACACACACACACACACACACACACACTGCTCTCAGATCTCATCGTTGATTATGCATGAGCCCCCACACCACCACCGCCACCACCATCCCCTTCACTAAGGATCCCACAGTGGTTGCCACGGCAACCATCACGACGCAAAGCTGATGTGGGCAACAATAGGATTTTCCATGTGCAAGGAGAAAGCAAAGACAAGAGCGTATCCCACCCGTTCTCATGCACATGTTAGAAAATACTGCCAATGCCAGGAGAGCGAATTTAAGCGACCCATACTAATAATAAGTACTGAACTGAAGTCATCTTAATACCTCAAAATAAGTTCACGGGTACAAAAACAAAATTGTGGAAATTAAGTCAATTTACAGTCAATCTTCATAAATGGCAAGAGTATAAAATCCAGTAATTTGAGAGTATCATTAGCGCTAGACAGTAGACGTTGCAGATGCACATTAAAGCAGACATGGCGTGGCATCTAGCTCAAGGGTTTGTGGAGTGTATTTTTGTGTGATATATGAAACAAGAAACCAACATTGAAAAAAGTCGTACTTCAAATAAATCCTATAAATATACAGTTGGCAAAAGTAGCTTCACTGTCTGATGAAGTCATCTCTATATCCTGTTCATTACATACTGTATATTACACTACACTACAAACACTATGGAAAATACTGTATATCTTCTTTTACACTGGAAACCGTGAGGATTATGCACAGATATGGCACGACATCATCTTGCTCATGGGTTTGTGGAGTGCAATTTTTGTGTGTTTGACAAATTTTTTTCCAGGGTGGTCCCCGTTCTCAGACCTAACTGAAGAGTTACTCATGCTCCCACATGACCTCATGTCTGAAACCTGTCACACAACCTCCAAAACCACATTCTATTCATAAAAAAGCAACAAAGCAGGAGGTAAGCAGTACAAATAAATGCATTTTATTTTAGTATTACCCTGCTTTTGAGGGGGAGTGCCAGACTCGCCATTTTTTTGCCCAGGCACAGCCTCCGCGGAGCAGCGGGAACCTTGAGTCGTGATGGTGAGCAGGAGTGGGAGCATGCAATATTTATAACAGCCGAGAAGCCAACAAGCTGGATTGTGCACAATTTTCCCCTCCACCCGTACAGAGCAAGGCACTCACTGCACAACCTTTCCAACCTGCAACCCACTGCCTCCCACACCTCTCGGCCGGCCTACTCCATATGTAGGGGAAGGGCGAAGAGAAATATACACTTAAAAGGTATTAAATATATATTTGTGTGTATATAATTTGTATGTACATAAATATATATTGCTTCAACACAGTTCTGCCATTTATTTTACTTTCTTGTGCCAGTAACTGTCAATGTCCAATTGCATGGAGAATGAATCACATTAGCAGAAGTTCATTTCTTGTTCATTTATTTTAAATATTCACCTAAATACATGAACAGCGGAGGCACTACAAGTTTTTTTTGGTATGCGTGTGAAAAGTCACAGTTAGTTTAAACTGGACATGGCTTCATGGGTCAAGCTAACATTTGCATGTTGGAAAATTTGTCAATTCAACCTAATGAGAAATTGTTTTTAATGAAAAGAATCCCCAAAGCTGCTGGCACACACGTCCAGCACAGTGGGCAGCCACTCTAGTGAAGCCCGGGGAGCAGTAGGGGGCTTGTTGACTTGTTCAAGGCATTTAAGCCTGCTGGCTGGTTCTGGGATTCGAACCCACAACCCCCACAATCCCCAGATATAAGGGAAGTCTGTTGTAAATTCTAACTAATGGTGGTTATTTTACTTTATTATCCCTTTAAATCTTTAATTATGGCCATAGAATAATGTTATGTGTTAATTAAATATTAAATATTAAATATTGATTATCATCAACTATTGATTATTTTCTAACTCCAAGATGATTAAAAACTTAATACAAAAGAATGCATTTGTGGGCGATGATATATCTTCATGTAAAAGCCCATTTTTAAATTAATGTGGTAATGATACACGTGTCTTCAAGTGAAATTGAGTCCGTTTAAATGTATCACTTTTTTTAATCAGTGTGACAGACTGGTGGGACAGCGCGAAACAGCGGGCAACTGTGGGAGGAACACAGGCAATAATGCCCACACCAGCAGTTACCAACTGTTCCCGATTTTCATAACAACACTGCTGCACTTTGCATAAAAGAGCCGTGGAATCTGCCTGCGAGGCAGAAAACCATAAAACTGGCACATAGTATAACGTGGCGGTTCTCCTCAAACGGGTTAGTCAAGGTAGTTTCCTGTGATGACATGCACACACACCTATTCACACTGTAGGCATCTGTAGGAGAAAACAGAGAAAACTGCATTTTGGTTCTTATTTGTCGGTATCTTTACATCCCACCTTAAGTTATGCTGTGCTTACATATACCCTACATCACATGAGTCCTCATTTATATTAAAAACCATGAGGATTATGTACATTACCTATTGCAAATCACAAAGGTAAGCTATGTCAAACTGCTGTATGTCTTTCTGGGAATATTAAGCTAAATGAACTCTCTCCATTTGTTCCTGCTGGTTCCCATGGAGCTGCTTTTCTTGTGTCCTCACACTCTCTCTCACACTCCTACTCACACCCACTTGAGCACCCACCCACACACACAAACACACACACACCATCTTTAAGGAGAATTCATTTATTCCGCTTCTTGTTGGCTTCTTTCCTTTATTAATGGTATAAACAGAAATAACTGCTGTGAAGTTTGCATAACATGGACAAGTGCGCCCTCAATTGGAGAACCTGCTGTAAGCATTCAACTTCTACAGACACTATTCTGCCACATTCACACCCCTGACAGTTGATAAGCTTGTTATATTTTTACAGTGGCACTTGTCAAATGGTGGGATATATTAGGCAGAAAGTGAACAGTAAGTTTTTGAAGTTCATGTGCTGAAAGCAGGGCAAATGTGCAAGTGTAAGAATCTCAGTGCCTTTCTACAAGCACAACTTGCAATGGCTAGACAACTGGGTCTGAGTATCTTCATGATGTTCCACTACTGAAAATGTGACGGGGACATGGGTGCACAAGGTTCACTAAAGCACTAGGGGAATGGCTGAAGGTTATCCTATCTAGTCCAATTCCACAGAAAAGATACTGTGCAACAAATTATTGAAAAAATGAGTGAACTGTGTCAGATCACAGTGCATCAAAGCTTGCACACTAGTCAGATTACCCATGCATTCTAACCCCTGTCCACCACCAAATAGGCATATTTGCATCAGAAATAGGCTGTGGTCCAATAAATATAATTTTCTTTTACACCGTGTGGACAGTCGAGTACGTGAAGTCATGGGACCAGGAGTCACTGTGGCAGGGGTGTCCACTTCTGGTCCTGGAGGGCCGATGTTCAACAAAATTGAGTGTGTTCCCTGATAAAATAAAATAAAAAACCACCTGGCTCAACTCACCTTTTAAATGCCAGGTTCAGTGAGTGTTTGAGGAGGGAAAGTACCAAACTGTGCTGGACATCAGCCCTCTAGGGGCAGACCAGGAGTTGTAAAGCCACAGTTACCACCTTAGGAGATTTTGTGGTTAGGACTTTGCCCCTGGGAAAAGAAGGTCACTGAGGTGCCCTTTAGCAAGGAACTGTCCCCACTTCACTTAGTAAGTGTCAACAGAACATTGTGGACCTTTATTGTTATGGGTGATCTGTAAGTATATTTTATTAGAGAGCTTTTTAGAGAAATACCTGGTCACCCAGACACCTTGTTTCCTATTACCATATACTGTATATAACAGTTCAAGCTAGGGGAAATTGCTCTTTAAACTTAATTAAAATATTCATTCTCTTTTTCATACTTATAAGATGTGAAACAGGGTGTTGCACACTGTGAATCACAACAAATGCACAGGTTTTGTAACTGTTTATTTACATAACCAATGAGCAGAGCTTCATAAACGATTCGGTGACTATAAAATAAAATGGAGAAATATATTTTTTGTTTGCTAAATGCCATTATTGTGTTACAGGTATATTACTATTGTGAAAACCCACATAACACATTATCGTATGACAACGGTTAGGGTTACAATACGACAGCAGCGTTTGAATTAGCATCCTTGATGCTAAAGCTTTTGTTTACGTTTCGGACTTTTATTTTGAAACGCTGTTTTGTGCGACATTTTAGTAATTCCCTCATCTCGGCGAAACACGTTGAGCGAAGGAGCCAAATTTTGCAAACTACAAAAACTGACAGAGCTCTGGTTTCAGACATTATTGGGTCATTTAGTATCTTAATTATCTTTAAATATTTAGTTACTAAAAATAAATTATCGGAAATGGACGAAGAGCTTACAGTGAGTTTATATGAAAGCATGGTCACTTATTACAAGCTGTTGAGATGTTAGCCAACGTAGTAATACTGACAGTTCAGAATAAGAGTCTTTTTTAAATGGAATTTGATTTGTTTATGTCTTACTTTGTTTTCAGGGCGGTTATAATGAACCTTGTGCACAATGTGGAGCTGTGAGCTGGGCTGTATCAGACGCGTTACAGTTCTTCTGTAAGATTTGTCACAATGTGATTGAGGTACAGCTGTTCTCTTACTTACAGTGAACGGTTTTGTGATCTTCATTAACAAATAGCATAAATAAAGAAGTCATCTTTTCAGATTAGCACTATTTATACAGGATAGGACAGAATCCCGGCTCCATTTCATTCACTGGGTGATATGGTTGCAGTGGCTCACTTACTGCTACTTTCAGGTGGCTGTACCACCAACACTGATACTCCTCTATGCCCATTATTTATAATGGTATCTCTTTTTTATCAGAGAACACAAGAAGTTGTAGAAGTAGGCACATTCCTACTGAATAACCGGATATCCACTTTATCAGCCTCTCGCAAGAAGACTGGAAAAGGTTTGTGCGGATTCTGGTATAGTCACCCAGTATATCAGGGATCAGTGTCCAGCACATTATCGGGATTTCCCTGCTCAAACACTCCTGGTTCAACTCACTTATTAATTGTCAGGTTCAGTGAGTGTGTTTGAGGAGGGGAGCTACCAAACTACTGGACATCGACCCTCCAGAACTAGAGTTACCAACCTGTAGTATGTAGAACACATGACACTCCATTTTATTAGTTAATCTAGCAATTTTAAGGTGAGAAAGTGTTCAGTTGTGCATAAACACAGCTAATACAATATCCACAGAAATGACTGTAAATAAGATGAGATTGTTCTGAGAGCATTGTCTAATCAGTTGGTCTTCAAATAAATTCTCCCATGAGCTCCTTCTTGTTGGAAGTGAAACCCTCCGTCCCATTTCTGTTAAGACGAGTCACCTCTGGCCTGAGGTCACAATACCCATTGTGAAGCACTGGCACCGGGCTGTGGCTTTGGCCCATTAGACCATAACAGAATTCTCTAGCTCTCAAACAGACCGTTTCAGAGGTAAAAGCTTATTTATCACTTCTTTTAAAAAGTTTAATCATGGAAACTAGAAGAAAATGACATTTAGTTGAAAGACATGATGTTCGATTAAAATATTGTGACACCATCTAAAAAAATACTAGTGCTGAGTAGCACAATTACTTGGATACTACAATTACTATGGAGTATTCGAAGCCTAATAAATGGTATTTGTGCCATCAGTAAAGAGCAGAGACTGTTACTTCAGCAAAGAGGAAACAAAGTCCTCGTTAATATTTATATAAGCATGGCTGTTCGGACTTTTGGACATGCGATTTCTGATCCTGATGTGTAATTGAAAATCTAAGTCGTTTTTGAGGTTGTTGATGTATATGTACTCTTATCTACTGTGTATGAAACTCCTCAGATGCTGGACGAGAGTGGATGGTATGCGAGGGCTTTCAGTTCATCCTTAAACATCAGGCAGAAGCGTTGGTTGGTCTGGGTGTCTGTCTCCAGTTTAAGGTCAGTAAATCTCTGAGTTTAGATCATGTGTGTGATGAAGATTTATTGTTGTTTCACGTAGATGAGTTATATCTTACAGACAGAAATTTTATGGGATTTCTGGAAGCGATACCTACAGAAAACACGACAGGCTTACACAAGGGTACCAGCCAGCAGCATCACAAATTCATTGGTGAGTATGGAGCAGTCATCCTAAACTCTGAATTATAGTCTTGTAAATGATGATAAAAGTGTGAGTTTTTAGTGGAAAATTTGTAGTTTTAATAAACTATCTATGAAATACTGCTTTTGTTAAGTATATTTTGACATGATGACTAACGATGCTCACTTAGAAATAATAACACCTTCCTCCACTCCTCGTTTCAACTCTTCAGGACCTGACCCCTGAGAGTGAGGCTGAATCTGCATTTCTGAGTAAAGCATCAGATCAGACTGGGTCTGCCTCTTGTTCTGGTATTACACTTTTATTCTTTTGCAACTAATCTTTTTGCCTTCTTAGTGGATTGGATTTTGAGATGTCTTTGTGTCTTCTGCAGGATACAGCAGTGATGGGAAATCTTCAGTGTGTTCAGGTTCTTTGGATGCTGCCCTCTACTTTAATGCAGAAGAGAGGAAGAGCCGCTACCTCATGAACATGCCTCGGACGCTGGCCCTATGCTATCTGGCCCTGCTTTGGCTCCGGGAGGCTGTCACACTCTCAGACTTGCTAAGGTGAATAAAAGAACTGGTACATTGTGATTGTGAGAACTGAGATTTGCTACTTCACTTTTGCACTGGAATTATCAGGCAAATGTAACTAACAAATGGTGCTAGTTTATATCTCACAAATTAGCATTGGTGCAAACTTTTATTACACTTGCAAATAGTGTCTAACATTGTGTTGGATACAGTTATGTAAAAAGGTAGCAAAAGTACAGGCAGTATTCAATATTTCAGTTAGTACTGTTTTTTCCCCAGTCTAATGTATTTTTGTTCACTTTATGGATAAGTATCATACATTATGAGAACCCTCTATTAAATATTTTTGCATTACACATTATATGATAATTGAGGCAGTTTGCATAATGACAATATATGAATTAGGAACTTCCTTACCTAGTTAGCAATAGTTATCTTGTAGCTGTAGTGCAAAACCCAAAACAAGCATTAGGACAAGGAGAGAAATTGTATACTTTCTAAACAAGCCATGTTACACTTGCTGCTTTTTAGACGGTGGCCCTGAAGTGCAAACCACAACAACAAATTGAGAAACGCAAACACAAAAGCAGAAACACAACAACAAATTG
>JBBIGC010022256.1:0-12617 GCA_037576955.1 Lepidarchus adonis | reverse complement strand
AGGGAGAGGGAGAGAGAAGGAGGGAGAGGAAGAGAGAGAGAGAAAGAGAGAGAGAGAGAGAGAGAGAGAGAGAGAGAGAGAGAGTCCGCCTCACCTCTCTGGTGTAAACAGAGCTTCTGTTAATGCTGCCTGATCCTTAGAGGGCTTAGTGCAGTGGCCATGCTGGATGTGGGCTTCATGACATGCTGTGCTCTCTTAATAATTGGCCAAAGGTAAAGCCTTTATTTTTTCAGAGTCTCATTGCATTAATTAGATTTAAGGTTTGTAAGATGTTTCATGGTGCTTTTGAGTTGGAGCTAATTTAGTCACAGTTATTATTTTGTAATGTATACATTGACCTGCATTACTGTATTCCCTATCATAGGTTTCTTCTCAAAATGTTTTATTAACTTCATTTTTTAGTGAGTACATGATTGATTCAAAATGTTTTTATAAGAAGAGGTATAAGGGAATAGGGAAAAGAAACTGGGCAAATCATTGTTTAGCCAAAATCTACTCTTCATACCAAGGGTGATACTTTGAGAAACAATGAGCTTTGTAAAGTTTTTGTTTATATAAGTGGAGAGGTACTATGAAATAAAAAAGCCAACACTCCCCAAACTTTTGATGGGCTACAGATTATTATCTTTTTAAAATAACTTTTAAGGTAGGTCAGGTCAGTTATTACTATATATGAATTATACATGTATCAAAAAATGTATCAGTAAAGAATTTTTTTTTTCAAACAATTGGTATCTGATGCACACTTTTTGACTTTCTTATACCACTATAAACTTTTCTTGTACATCTTTCATGAAGTGATGGTAACATTCCCTCACTTCTGGATTATTTGAATAGTACAGATTACAGTAACGCTTTATCATGAAGTATTCTGAAGCACCACTTCTGAAGAAACTGTCTAAGCCATTTGGAGGCTCATGATGGGTCTGTGGATGAACAAATGTCCTAATCTCAAAATATTCTTATTTATGTTCAGGGATAAGCAAAAAGGAGTTTGATCGTGAGAGAGGCTGGCTTACTTAGGTAAGCAAAAATGTCAAGTCAAGCTGAAGCTAATTTGGAGGAGCAAGGCACCCCTGCACCACCCATCTTCTTACGCAAGCTAAGACAAGCTGCAGTAGCCACGCGATGTGATGTCCGGTTACGGGTTACAGTGGGGGGTCACCCATTGCCCACCCTTCATTGGTACCATAACAATGATCCACTGTCCTCTGATGACCAGGACTATGGGGGACTATGGATCCGGGACTGTAACCAAGGAGACAGTGGACTCTACACCTGCGTAGCCGTGAACTTCTTGGGGGAGGCCAGGACCAGTGCTGTGCTGGCTGTGCTGGACCTGGGTGAAGGTAAGGTGAATAAAGAAAAAGACCAACTTGCTAAGTTTGGCTAAATTGCAGCAGAAATGCTCTCAAGTAGACATTGCTTCCATTCATTGGTTTAATTGGCTGTTCTCTGAGTCTGTCTTAAATGTCTGGGAGGATCAGCATGTATTCTTGTTACAGATGGATTAAATACACAAGCTCAAAATAACATTTTCATTTGTGTTTAATTTAATATGTTTAAAAATGATTTCAAGTTCAATCAATATTTGAAGGTTTATGAACTCTTAAAATTGTATAGATATTTTTAGATAACTGTGATCAAAACATCATCATATTGTACTTAAACAAAGATTTAACACAAAATATCGAATAACATATCTGTCTATCTGTGCCAAAAGTCAACAAATCATTGGGATTATTATATAATTTGAAGGTGAAATCAGAGTCTAATGTTTTCAATCAATGGGATGTCAATCAGGATTGGAGGAGGATACATTGTTCTATTTAATGATCAGAGATCCAGCAAAGCCTGATTAAGCATAAAACACACTTGCGGATGTGTATCAGTGCATAAATGCCCATAAATGCCCACCAATCAACAGTCAATGAGAGTGTGTACAAATTGAGGAAATTCAAGACTGTTTGTATCCTACCCAGAAGTGGTCAACCATGAAAAATAAGAATCAACTGCATGGAGTCCTTCACAAATAAAACACTGAACAATACTGATATGTATTACGGGGCTGAAATAGATAATAGGGACATTGCATCTACAGTGGGTACATAAAGTGTTTGAAAGTGTACAGCTGTGTTTGATTATACTAATTGGACTTGATTAGGAAAGCCACACACCTGTCTATATAAAATCTTACAGCTCACAGTGCATGTCAGAGCAAATGAGAATCATGAGGTCAAAGGAACTGCCTGAAGAGCTCAGAGACAGAATTGTGGCAAAGCACAGATCTGGCCATGGTTACCAAAAAAATCTGCTGCACTTAAGGTTCCTAAGAGCACGGTGGCCTCCATAATCCTTAAATGGAAGATGTTTGGGATGACTAGAACCCTTCCTAGAGCTGAGCTATCAGGGGAGCTATCAGGGGAGCTAAACTTAGCTATCAGGGGAGAAGAGCCTTGGTGAGAGAGGTAAAGAAGAACCCAAAGATCACTGTGGTTGAGCTCCAGAGATGCAGTCGGGAGATGGGAGAAAGTTGTAGTAAGTCAACCATTATTGCTGAACCCACCAGTCAGGGCTTTATGGCAGAGTGGCCGGACGGAAGCCTCTCCTCAGTACAAGACACATAAAAGCCCACATAAGATAAGATAAGATAATCCTTTATTGTCCCACAAGTGGGAAATTACACATGTTACAGCAGCACAATTTACACACAATAAATAAAGCAATTGTTAAAAAAGAGAAACACACAATAAAGAAACATTATTGTGAAACAAAACTGAAGGACTCCAAGATGGTGAGAAATAAGATTCTCTGGTCTGATGAGACCAAGATAGAACTTTTTGGCCTTAATTCTAAGCAGTATGTGTCGAGAAAAAAAGGCACTGCTCACCATCTGTCCAATACAGTCCCAACAGTGAAGCAGGGTGGTGGCAGCATCATGCTGTGGGGGTGTTTTTCAGCTGCAGGGACAGGACGACTGGTTGCAATCGAGGGAAAGATGATTGCAGCCAAGTACAGGGACATCATGGACAAAAACCTTCTCCATAGTGCTCAGGACCTCAGACCTCAGGTTTACTTTCCAACAAGACAGTGACCCTAAGCACACAGCTAAAATAACGAAGAAGTGGCTTCACAACAACTCAGTGACTGTTCTTGAATGGCCCAACCACAGCCCTGACTTAAACCCAATTGAGCATCTCTGGAGAGACCTAAAATGGCTGTCCACCAACATCTACCATCCACCCTGACAGAACTGGAGAGGATCTGCAAGGAGGAATGGCAGAGGATCCCCAAATCCAAGAGTGAAAAACTTTCCCATAAAGACTTATTAGATCAAAAGGTGCTTCTACTAAATACTGAGCAAAGGGTCTGAATACTTATGAGCATGTGATATTTCAGGTTTTCCTTTTTAATAAATCTGCAAAAATGTCAACAATTCTGTTTTTCTGTCAATATGGAGCTGTCTGTACATTAATGGGGGGAAATGAACTTGAATGATTTTAGCAAATGGCTGCAATATATCAAAGAGTGAAAAAATTAAGGGAGTCTGAATATATAGATTATAGATCATGTGGACATGGCAAAAAGATAAAGGAAGAATTTTATGTGGTTGGATGAAGCCAAAATAGATCTTCTGGGCTCAAATAATTAGTGTAAAAATTAGAGATAAAAAGCACAATATTCCAGCTTAAAAACCTTATACCATCTGTGAAACATGGTGGTGGAAGTGTTCTGATTTAGGTATGTTTTGCTGTATCTCAGTCTGAATGTTTGCCATCATTGAAAGAACAATGAATTCAGAACTATATCAGAGAATTCTAAAGGAACATGCCATCTGTAAAGTGAACCTTATGCAGCAACACAATGATCATAAACACATAGGTTCTTCTATCAAGTCAATGTCTTGACCTTAATTCAATTGAAATATTGTGGAAAGTGAGCGGTTCATGTGAGAAAACCCACTAACATCCAAGAGTTGAAGCTGAGGAATGGACTAAAATTTTGTGTGCTGCACAAGCAGGTCATATGACATATTGAAAGCAAATGTTCACTTGCTTTTGCCATGCAAATTGTTTAACTAGGTTTTCAACTACTTCTAAGACGTTTAGATTATATTTTAGGTCACATTCAAATAATGTAATAGAAAATGTACATAAAGGGTTCAGAAATTTTCAAGCACCATTGCATATCTTTATTAACACATAAAAGCAAGTGTACTATATTGTATAGTATTTAGAGATATTAGAGATGGAAACACATCAATTATTGATGATGGCCAAAAAGATTTTTTTCTTGCAAACTTTGCAAGTACCGTCAAACACAGGTCTTTGTCCTAAATTTGACAAGAGGCAGGGTGGCGAGCTATCAAAACAAATTAGTCACGTTTCTTTGAAACCCATTTCTTTGACAACCTGTTTATTTGGCAGATTTTAAAATACAATGAAAGCTTTAAAATGTAAGATTTGTATGTTAATATTGTCCGCTTCAAGCACAGCATGCTTCCCCAGACACAAGCGTTTTGAATCACTTAACTAACAGGCTGATGAAATTGAGCAGTAAAAAATGTCAGCAATATCCTGCTGTGTCTTTGTCAAGTTACCGCCAAATTTACTTATTTTGCTTGTTAGTCAGAGAATGCAAATTTTGTTTACTGGGTTTTGTTTCAGGTCGATTTCACAAACTTGTAAGCAAACTCAGACCTGGAGCTACCACTAATACTGTAAAACTCGTCAGGCCGAAATTAAAATGGAACGTGCGACTTGTCATACTAGCAGAGGCGCACAGTGGACAGGTGGACCAACCAACCAGTTGTCAGTCAAAAAGCTGGGTTTTCTTCCTTGGTCCAGACACCAAGCAGACTGAAGATGGATAAGTTCTAGATCCGTTGTACGTTAGTGTCACTCACCCACCAACAACGGCAGCAGCAACAGCAGCAGACCTACTAATTAGCACAACTGATCGCGTTTCAGGCTACAGTGCTAACATGGACCCAAGTTTGACAAGCTATAGAGGGAGAAATGCATACACCTGACACTCGCCTGAGGGTGTGGGGTGAAGTTGGCGGCTTATTGAGGTAAATAATATGGAAGGAAATCTGTTCTGCAGCCTTTCATGGTGAGCACTGAGTTTGGCAAGTTAACGAGGGTGAGATAATGGGGTTTGACTATATAAGCATTATGTGCTCTACCCCTTTATGTGAAACTCCTGGGTGTTTTTATGTCTTATATGCAGATCTAGCAATGCATCATCCTTTGAGTTATCACCAGTATTGTGCAAATTACTGAAAATTGTAAACCTAATTCTACTTTGGGTTTTGGTCAGTATACTCAACAATTCTTAAACCTGGAGATAAAATTAGTAATCAAACTATGTAACTATGTACAGTTATGTGTTTCCTTCTAGAAGGAACAACCTAACATCATTATTGGCCAACTTTGGCAGTGCTGTTAGCCAAAAAAGAGATGAGCCTGTTTACATTTAAATAACTGAAGTTGCATTATTTAATTGGAAAATGTTATTTGTTGCATGACTTGTTAATGCCCAAAGCGGAATTACAGTAGTTTTTCACAGCTTCAAATTTCATTCACCATGTGAACATTATGTGAACACCATTTCATCTTTCTTTGTCTTTGTTAATTTTAGTGTAGTGCTTAGTCATGAGATAATTTGAGTCTTTTGTTCAGACCAAAACGATTTTATAGAAAAAATATCACTGCCTTTTGGGTAAATGGTGGCCTTACAGCGGGATCCTGGGTTCTGCCCAGAGTCCTTTCTATGTGGAGTGTCAATGATCTGCTCAGTTTTCTATCTGAAGTTTTGGGTTCCTTCCCATCCAAAGGCATATACATCAAGTTAACTGGATATTTTAAATTGCCCCTAGGTGAGAACATGTTTGTCTGTGTATTTGCCTTGTTTGACTTGTCCCCCCTGACCCTGGTTGGGATAAGGGGCTCCGATAATTACTAATGGACTGATAGTTGAGGCTCCGCAGTCATGCTTTGTTTGTAGAGAAGTTTGAGCCTCTGAGCTTCAGCTCTGAGCTCCAAGCAGTAATAGGAACAAACAAACCTTGTGCAACCTCAAGCCCTGAGCCCTGTGGGTCTATAAAACTTGAGGATAATGTGAAAAGGTAGTGGACTTTGTAGTTCCACTCATTTGGAAATGAGAACTGCCCCCACATGTTGTTGTCCCAGCATTAAAAAGAAACATAATTTTTACTTTTTGATTGTTTGTAGCATGGTTTGAGTTAACATATGTACTCTGGCTGAGCACTTATTTCAGTAATAAATATGTTGAAATAAGTTTAAATGTAATTTTGACCTCCTCACTGAAGTCAATGGTTTACTTGTGTCTGGTGTAACCTTAACTTATGTCACTATATGCAGCATCACAAATTGAAAAATTACCTTCTGTTAAGAGAATAAAAATAACCACAATACTTTAATGAAGCAAAATTCAAACATAATTCTGTGTGCATGCCACTACAAGATATGCTTCAATTATTGAGATAAAATCATAACATCATTTTAATAATTAAAAAAGCTTCAAGAGTAAATTGTTATTGTCTATAGAAATATTTAATTCCTTATAAAAATCTGTGGTAAGCAAACATGTTCTTCTTTGTTCCTCTGAATTATGAGATCATTTAGTAATCAAAATTACTAATATTGCTACAGCAAGATAATATTCCTGCATATTTCATTAAAGTTACATGAAAGTAAGGCTAATACAATAACAATTTAAACAAGATAACTATACCAGCTATTTGAATTTTGGCCAAAGTGCATTGGCTCACATACCTGGCAAAGTCTTAGTTAAATCAATTGAATGATTATTTGTGTTTGAATGTACAATATACACTAAGTAACTACCTGTCTAATATTCAGTAGGTTCCCTTGTGTCACAAAACCAGCTCTGGTTCATTGGACATTTCTGAAGGTGTGCTGTGTTTTGATCAGTGTATGCAATAATGTTCCTATTCTGACTACTCAATGACCTCATCATTTACAAAACAGAAACGTCAGGCCAAACTGTACATAGAATAAAACATATAAGACATTGGAATTTGACGGTTATCCACATCAGGCAATATATGGCAGTTCTTGAAAATGCAATTCATCTTTCTCCATAGGCAAAAATAGCTTTTTGAGTAATATGCTTGTATATGGTGAGGCTTTGTAAAAAGATCTTCATGTGTCACTGATATATAACACTGATATATAAACATTATATTTTGTTCTCTGGTCTTTTAATCAAATTTAAAGAATTCGGTTAGAAAATGCCAATATTGAGAGACAGTTATATTTTTGTGTTTTCAAACACAAACCCAGACACTGAGCTGGGTGAAAGTCAGCTCTATGTCAGCGGCTTGCCAGGACTGCGCAGGGCCCTCAGCTGTCAGAACACTCAGCACCTCTCTTTCTCTGTTAGGTCTCTCTCTCTCTCTCTCTCTCTCTCTCTCTCTCTCTCTCTCTCTCTCTCTTTCTCTCTTTCTTTCTCTCCCACTCCCCCCATCTTTGTCTGTGGTTATTTACAGTGTGGAATGTGCCAGATCTCAAGTTACAGCACTACTGTCACTCTGCTACACATCATCCACAATTATAGCTCCTATGCTGTTGAGCTGCCGTTGTGCTTATTGAGTCGACATCAATGATGAAAGTGGTACATGTGCACATATGAGGGGAGGGCACAAGTCAACCCCATTGATCTCAGATGAAATGTATTCCCCTACAACTGAATGAAAACATGGTAAATGAAATGCTATGAGCTGCATCTTGGCTCAGCTGCTAAAGCAAAGTGACCATTGATTCTGCATCACAGCGAAAAATCTGCTTTCCTCCACTTTTAAACCATTGATCCTTAAACACTTATTTACCTTACTTGTTGTAACAGCCTCTGTTAGGTCTTTTTCTCGCCAATTTACTTTGATTCATTTTGTCTTGGGTGTTAGAGTACAAATCCACACTTCTGGATTCAATTCATTCTGTTTAAGGAACATAGTATTTAGTGGATCAGGGCTGGTGCCTGATCTCAACTGTTTGTCGTAGAGCTGTCATCAATAACTTGTGGGAGCGAGGTGCATTGTTTTTTCTGGATAACTTTTTTGGATGTTGTATAAAATACAGTAAAAGCAAGAATGTTTTATTTGTTAACTTTGATTTATTGTTTTAATGTTTTATTTAACTGTTGAAAGGAAAGATTTCCAGTGTTGTAACAAATCAAATGCAGACTAAAAGACAGTGTAAACATGCTGTGGTCAGACACATCCACATCTTAGCTAGTTTTTGGGAAAATGAACTTTGAGGTCTCCATGCAAATGTCTTCATAGAGTGTGTGTGCAGTTCAGATTTGTGCCCTATTGAAAATGTATGGGGCTTCATGAAGAATGAGGCAACTATCATAGACTGGTGACCAGCACATTTAGTCTCCCCAGTTCCCAAATGATTTAACACAGTTACTAAAGGGAATGGTGATGTGACACACTTGTAAATATTCCTCTGTCCCAGCTTTTTGAGTGTGTTGAAAATTAGCTGTCTGTTAATTTAGTCAGTGAAAACGTTATCAATCTTCTCTTTAAACATTTACCATTTAAATAAAAATCACACATTCTTTTTTATTCACTCTGGAAATGGTATTTATATATTGTGAATCTGTTTTTCACTTTTAAATGTAGGGGTTGTAACATCTGCAGTTTGGTTTTGACTGTTTCAGACTGAGTGCTTCATCAGTTCAATTCCCTTAGATTCCTGATCATTTTTCTTTCTCAAAAAGGTTTTCAGTTTCACCTTAGTTGTTTTATTATCTCTGATTACAAAGGCAATGTAGAATGTCTACATAATAACATTGAACTTTATTCCTTTTCTTAAAATTATACTACATCAAAATCAATTGAAGAGTCCATATGCAAAGAAAAGATATCTCCATTGTTATACATTTTCAGAAATCATGTTTTATTGTGCTATACAAGTTATAGCAATCAAACTGCAATTTGATTTTGGTTTACAAAATGAAAATATTAAAGACAGCACAGTTTGCAGTCACAATGCATTACTCAATTACTGTACTAATTTGCTGAAGGAATATAAATTTAGTGGGAAGTTTAGGCTTTTTTGCATCTTGAATAACTTGGTTAATAATAATTTGTCATTAATAATGGTGCTTCTTGTTTTCAGCAGTGTGTGATCTTGGTTTGCCTTGACAACACAAATTTTGGGGCTAGAATTTGCAACTGACTGAACGGCTGACTAAAACAGTTCGGAATTCGCGTGTAACATCAGGAAGTTGATTTTAGCCTCCTTAATGATCTGTCATCTGTCTGTAATTATCAAAAAATTGTGAGTGTTTGTACAGCATTTGCTTTCCTATAGGTTTTCTTAAACATCTATTAGACCTGCCTGCATGTCACTAATGTTAGATTATGTACTTTCACTCACCTCAGCTTAGCAGGATAATAATGGCACTTGTGTGTGGAATGTCAAATACTGTACATCTCATTCCTTGAATTTTATCCCATGCTTCCTCAAAAGCTGTTTTACTATCTTGCCAATGTTTCTAATCTTCTACTTGAAATTTTTAGACATATAACATGTTGTCTTCTTTCTTTGTGAAATTAAGCTTCTGAATAAAATGCCTGTCACAGTTCCTCTGTCTGCTTGTGTTTATCATGTGTCTTTGTCACCCCCTGGTCTTGCCCTCTCACGGTTTCTGAGTCATATGTCTTATCATTTCTTGTTCCGTCTCCTCCTCAGGTGTACTTTATTAAAGTATTAAAGTCCTTGTGTTTGATTAACATTTGGCGGTTATGGTGATTTGCTACTGTGAGCTGTGATTTTTGTGAATGTAGTGATACGTTGAGCTGTTGTTGTAATGATTTGGTACTTATTTATGTTTTCTTGTGCTACAAACTACAAATCCCATTTTGGTTTCAATATTAAGCTTGTGCTTTCTTCCTGCCATCCAGCCTTACAATGCTGACATCAACAAAAGGAATTGATATCCTCAGAGTACACAGGCTACATGTATGTGGAACCCATTCCAGTTGAGAGCTGGCTGTCTTATTAGAATTCTATACTCTATAATAATTCTATACTCTATAGTAATTCTATACTCTATTGTTCCCATCTCTGCTAGCTAGCTATTTCACCTGGTATATATCAATTGCGATAAACTGGAGAATATGTAGCTAGATGTAAAATTAAAAATAATAATTGTGTGATCCTCTTTAACTACATAAACCTGCCAGCGAACTTTTGTTTTACTTTATTTCTTAGCAAACTAAAAGATGAGCACATTAACTGATCAGGGAACTGCATTCGGAGCTCAGGTTTTAGAAGACACATTATATCTATACAATCTACATGTTGCCAGATGTTCCCACTGATTTCAAATGATTTGGAACATTAATGTGACTTTTAATTTCAGATTTATGGGTCTCTCCCCATTCAGAGTAATATAGGGTCTTGTATGACTGGAAATAAGTGCTTAGGTACATTGCCAGGTTTCTGCCTGGCCTTGTCACGTTGTTTTAACTCAGTGTGCCAGGAGCACTTTGCACGAAGCAGGCGAGCAGGCTGTATATGAAGCAAGCTGTCCAGTACACAAAAGCAACATGTTAAATATCTCTCAGACTTAGTAACTACGAAGTATTCCCCAGCTTAAGATAGAGATGCGATGACCCCATTCTAACTTAAAAATATTGTAAGTTGAGACATGGCCTGTATATGTGGTCTCACACTGAGACAACTGAACTCTGTCAATCGCTGGCGAGGGTGAGGCATCTTACAAGACTGGAGATGCACACATCCCAGCAGCATCTCAGCTTATGACTTGCCTTTTGTGCAATTTCATCATATCACTGTCATCATTATAAGGCAGAAAAATAGCAGGTAGAGCCATCATTACTTGGGGACCATTTGTATATTGAATAATTTTGTAACACCTGAAGCAAATCTCAAGTCATATTGTTACAATAGTTGCAGTATGAACAGAAAGATCCACATAATCTAAAAGGCTAATCAGTATTGTTTCAGCCTCTGAAATTTGTGGTGGTTATGCTCTGGGAAGTGTGACAGATAGATAAGATTTTTAGTTATCTAACATTTTTGCACTGACCAAGAAAACAATGTTTTTGACACTTCTCAGTTCATCATCGAGTAGCGGCACTAAAGATCAAGTGATCCTCTTCTGTAATCTTCTGGTATTAGTAAAAGGAGGGCCTCTGTGGGGTTTACTGACGTATATTATGAACCACTCAAAATAGACTGCAAGCAGGCAGAGAGTTGTCTGACATCCATGATGCAGCAGAACTACCACTCGTGAAGAGCTGACATTTACCACCAGTTGATGATAAAGCTTTTTCATCTTTAAGGAAAATTCATTGCTCACGCATAAGGCAGACAGACTGGTAGCCATGTTACGGAAAGAGCTAGTGGAAGCTCGAAAGGCTTTGAGAAGTGTGAACAGGGAAAGAATGGATGGATGCAGAAAAAAGAAACAGAAGGGTGAGTAGTGTTGCTGCCACCCTGACCATGCAAAAGCAGTAACAATAAAAAAAATGTGTTAGTGATACATATGAGCAAACTAAGCATGACCATGGATTTCTACCACTTTTTAACTGGCACTGTGATTTTAATATAGTATGTGAGTAGTGAATCACTATTCATAGCTTTTGTTGAGATAAATGATAGGAATTGAATATTACTAGTGGTTTCACTATAAAGAAGACATGAATGACATTATTGTGAAGTTTATTTGTTGGTTTTCAAACATACAGGGCATAACATCTTACATTGTTTGTAGGTATGTGGGTTGGCATGTGGCTTTGTTTTGATTAGAAACAAAGTATCTTTTTATCTCTTGTCACTATCATTTAAAAGCTATTTTTTAAATTTGTGTACTTTTGTATTTTTAAATATATATATTAGGTTCATTTTTCTTAAGGCATAAATGGTGGATCAAAAGTAGGTTAAATCATGTATGAAATATATATTTGCAGCAAGCACTGCTAAAAGAATTTTGAGTAATAAATATATTTGTAATTTCTGACTAGTATTACAAAAACATTAAAACATCCACCTGGGCCTACAATTCCTGGAGTACAAAATAAAGAAGACAGAGAAAAAAGAAAATGATTACAGTGTTTGGTAAATTAATGCACACCACTTTCATTAAGTCCAGTGATGTAAGTATCCATCTTGTAATCCACTCTCGTTTGTGCCATTGCTGACCCCAGCACTAATTCAGGATAGTCTTGAATAGGAGCTGATGGTATTAAGAAATTTTACTACTGCAAGATTGATTCACAGTGATGCCAAAATGAATAGGACACACTTTAGATAACTTTAAACCATGACTCATATTTAACTAATAATGCCTCTGGGATCTTCAGAGGGCTGTTATTTATCTAGATTAACATAACATAACATAACATAACATAACATAACATAACATAACTGTAAGGGTCGCACGCCGCCGTGTGCCCGCAGCACCCCGCCAGGCCACTTCAGGCACTAAGGGCGACACGGGGCGTCAGCACCCGACGGTGCCACGTAACATACGTGCCCGCAGAGCAGGAAGCACGGGCGCTGCAATTACCACCGCTGGCCAGGGGGGGTCAG
>JBBIGC010022178.1:0-12621 GCA_037576955.1 Lepidarchus adonis | reverse complement strand
CACACACACACACACACACACACACACACACACACACACACACACACACACACACACACACACACACACATTTCCTAGCTTATTTACAAAGCCCCAAATCTAATTCCATCTTGAGTAGTTGCTCAGCAACCCAATCATAAGGGCCCATTTTCCCAAAAGATTATCCTATTGGACTTATCTGATACAGAGAGCTTTCAAAGCCATATTCTAATTACCATCTTACAGTTTGTCTTTGTGGTATAACGCTTCTGAGAAATCAGGCTGCCAGTAGGCTTTTCCTGTACAAGCCCACACATCATTTCATCACCATTTCATCTTCTCTTCACGGCTCCTTTACAGCTCTGCGCAGAAAAAAAACATCATTTTATTATAAAAGTGAAATGTAGACCTTGAGTAAAACAGGAAAAAAACTAGCTATAAAGTGGCGATAGAGAGGAACAGAGAGAGAAAGAGAGAGAGACAGAGAGAAGGAAAGAGAGTGGAGGGGGACGAGAGAGAGAAAGAAAAAGAGAGAAGAACAGAGAAAGAGAAGCATAGAGGGGGGAAACAGAGAGAGAGAGGAAACAGAGAAGAAGAGAGAGAGAAAGACAGAGAAAGAGAGAGTGAGATGGGAAACAGAGAGAGAGAGAGAGAGAGAGAGAGAGAGAGAGAGAGAGAGAGAGAGAGATAGACCTTTGCCAACATGTTGACTTGCATAACCATGAGCAGCTTTCAGTGAAGCTGAGGCTGAAGTTGCTAGGCAACGGCATCCGTGCAGCAGCTGCATTGCGACATAGAGTTGGGAATATTCTGTGTGAAGCTGACCATCTCCCCACCCACTAACCCCTCATGACATTTAATTAGGAAGGTGCGTCTCTGCCCCGAAGAAAGCTGGGCTGATATGTAGGCCACCATTAAAACTGTCTCCATGATCTGAGATTCCCAAAAGTTCTGAACAAGCCAGCGCAAGAGAAGCAAATTCATGCGTACAGACACCCACAACCATGCACACACAGTCTACAGCTGATGCGCCAGGCTGTCTAGTTTGTGATTTGCTGACTCACTCCTTGGTGGGTGAAGTCACGTGGATGGAGAAGTGTAGAAGATGGGAGAGCAAGGGTGGGCTGTATCAGGGGTTGCAGGAAATCTGCAAACTGTAGGCCATACTGTTCTCAGCGTGTTGCAGTTATAAAATTCATGTTTTGTAATGAGTAGATATAACTTGGCAAAATTACATCTACCCTTGGCATCAAAGTAAACATCCCGCAGTACCTCTCAACAAAGCTGTCCAACATGAACTGCAGTCAAATAACTCAACACAGAATTCTGTATCACCCGACTTATGAGATTGCACTGGCATCTGCTGGTCAGAAAGAGAACCAGCAGTCCAGTGAAACAGTGCAAACTAGTTAAACGACAAACCCATAGCTACAGAGCTAAGTGCACAGCCAATAATGCGTGTAGCATTGCTTAATGGGCTTTTAAAGACTGATTACTGAAGTTCAAAGCATCTCTATGAACAAACCCCATTTTGGTAAAAGCTGTGACACTTTGTAAAACAAAACAAACAAAAAAATCTGCTATTTGTAATTTCTCTTGAACCATAGTAATACACACTATACATAAATTGTAATAACTATTAATATTTTAACTGATCAAGTCTTTAACTTCCTAAGAGAATTGCCAGTAGATTCACGTTTCAGATTATTTTCAGGACAAATGAATGTGAAAGGTGCAAAAGCCAATATCTGCCATTGTATAAGATGTACATCAGTGTCTGAAAGTAAACATATTCATTGGCCATTGAAAACATAGATTTTTGTGTATTTTTGCCAGTTCAAATAAAGGTTCAAATGCATTAACAAATCACATATCACGTTTTTATTGCAGATACCCCAACTTTTCAGAAGCTTGTATACAGTTTTTGTGGCAATTATGGAGAATAATAGAAAAATGACTAGCTACACAAATTGTAAGAATATAATGAGTTGAATGAAATCAGATCATTTTTATTCATTCATTTTCCAAACTGATGTATCCATTTTGGCTCACTGAGCCAATCCCAGCCGATTACAGACCAGGGCAAGGCACACCAGTGCAATGCAGACACACTCACACCTATACGCTCCCAAAATCTGGAAGTGAACATCAAGCACAAAAAATTATGACAATGTGAAAGAAAGAAGATCAAAGATCCCATAAATGCACTGGGAAGAGATAAGAGAGATAAGAGAGAGAAGACAGTATCCTCCTAGAAGTTCCAGTTATGTTCATGCAGAGAAGCTGATACAGGATCTGAAGCAGGAACAAGTTTCCCAAAACCTTACAGAGAACAAAATGAAAAAAATGAAGATGCAGGAGAAGAAAGCTAAAGAGCTCTGAGATGAAGGGTGAAGGAGCAACAGAAGGCCCTGAAGATTGCAGAAGAAAAGAGCAGACAGAAGAGAAGCTTCTAGAAAAGGGTACTGAGAAGGAGCAAGTGAGAACTGAGTGCCTAGCTTTTAGAAACATTAATTAAAACCACATTTCTCTCCTGTTGTTTATTCAAGTAAAACTACTACCATAATAAGCACAAACAGAGTAAACCAATCAGAGGAGTCTTCAGAAATTAAAAATGGCCCAATCCCATTTCTAGGCTGCCACCTCCACAGTTTGCCTTGAAGTAGGTAACTGCAGTTCAACATGACTTGAACTTTTATTTGAAGCACATAATCATATAAATACTAGAGCTGTCAGAATGACATGTACATTTAAATTATTTAATTAAAAACATACTTATTGACTTCATACATTAATGTACATAGCACAGTTTGGGAATAAATACAGTCATATGTGTCAATTATGTTTGGTAAATGTCCCACACTCCATTTTGTTCCCATTACTGTTGGATAGATTGATAAATTTAGCAGCAGCCTTGAGCACCACAATGAAGGCCAAGAGCAGCCTGTCGAACAGCACTCGGTTAACGATGAATACTTGATCAGTGAGAGTTTGGTTTTACACATATGGATGAATTTTCATTAAACCTGTCATACATCCAAAAATCTAGAGACTTTTAATCTGAGGTTTCAAGTTTCCTGTTCTGGAATATGTTTTCTGGGAAGTGGTAGCACAGTGGCTATGAAATTGACCCTGCCTAAATACCACTGAGGTACCGTCCCACTACACTGCTTCCAGTCCCAGTTTTAGGGCCTGCTAGTACAAACAGACAAGCCCACCCAGTTGCAAAAAACACTATAAATTGAACTAAAATCACAAATATTAAAATTATTATTTTAGGTTTCAGACCTTAATCAGCTCATTAGATCTGATGCATGGCAACAGTGTCATTAGTAAATGTTGATGGGGCCAATTTCAAAGCTTTATTAATACTCTGACTCTTCAAACCTTGTGCACACACTTGTGGACACTCAACAACCATGAGCTCCTCTAAGCAGCTGTGCAAGAGTCTTAAAATGAAAGTAATTGATGCCCACAATGCAGGAGAAGACTTCATGAAGATAGTAAAGTGTTGTCAGTTTGCAGTTTCCACAGTGAGAAATGTAATTAAGAGATGGCAGTTCTGGGGAACTGTGGAGGTCAAGATGAGATCTGGAAGACCAAGAACACTCTCTGAGAGAACTGTTCATATGCTGGTCAGAAAGACAAATCAAAATTCAAATTACAGGAACATTTAGCAGACTCAGGAGTGGTGGTGCGCCGTTCCACAAGACCTTCATGGAAGAGTCAGCAGAAGAAAACCTTACCCCACCATAAAATCCAACGGCAGAAGTATGCAACAGAACATTTACAGAAGCCTGATGCGTTTTGGAAACAAATGCTGTGGGCTGATGAATCATCACAATCAGTAAAGACATGTTTGGAGTTTTAAAAAAAGCAGCATTTCAGGAAAATAACACCTTGCCAACCATTAAGCATGGGGGTGGATCTATCATGCTTTGGGGTTGTGTTGCAATAAATGGCATAGGAAACATTGCACAGGTGGGAAGAATGGATACCACAAATTCTGGAAGCAAACATCACACCATGTGTAAAAAAGAGAATTGCTTCTACAACCGGACAATGATCCTAAACAAACTGAAGGTTTTTAATGGCCATCACAGTCCCCTTATTTAAACATAATTGAAAATTTGTTTGTAGAGCTTAAAAGAGCTGCACATGCAAGATGACCAAAAAATATTACAGAACTAGAAGCTTTTTGCAAGGAAGAATGAGAGAAAATCCCAAGTACAAGAACTGAAAAACTTTTAGCTCTAAAAAGCGTTTGCAAGCTGTGATATCTGCTAGAGGAGGTGTTACTAAGTACTGATTATGTAGGGTGCCCAAACTTTTGCACAGTGCCACAAATAATGTTTTAATTTTTTATTTTTGTTCAATTTATGGCATAAAAAGTAACTATGCATCAATGTTTACTGAAAATATGTTGTATTTTTGGGTATGTCCTAGAGAGACTGTGTTAACATCTTTTTAATTATTAATCACCAAATCTTTTGCCTAAGACTGTATATATATATATATATAATATGTGCCAGATTTTGGTAGAACTCCACACTTTATATTCTGGGTTCTGTAAGAGTATTTTATCAAATATATTATGAAGAAAGAGAAAAATATATGTTTTAATTAATTAATTGGGATGGAGGCATGATGTTTTTTCACAATGTCCTTTTTTAAAAGCAATAGCCTAATAATGAACTTTTCTCCTCAGACACATTTTCTGATTGGCAGCAGGAAAAGAACAAGTCTGTTTGGGTTTTTTGTCGTGAAGGTCACCACCCCTCCTGGTTTTTAATGTGAATACCTGGAGCTTTAAACTGAGACGGACAGAAAGCTGCCTTCACTTTACTGACATGACTCCACTTGGAGGCCAGCTGCTGGTTTTGCTCTCTTTTGTTGGTTTGTCACATGCATGTAAGTAAACTACTCTGGTTTATTTATCGAATATCTAATAAAATGGTTCAGATTTAATTTAATTTAGCTTCTGTCCTGTGCTACTGATTCAGGTCAATGACTTTTGGAACCAATGTGCCCAGATTATTGTTGTTATTATTATTATTATTATTATTTTGTTTTTGATAATGGAACATTTTGTATGTAGTAATTTTGTGAATGAACAAGATTATATCAAAGGTTCTGTCACATGCTAATCTCTAATTTGTGTTTATTTTGCTAATGCTCTAGGCTCCTGTGGCTCACTCAGCTGGGCCACTTGTGATGAATCCTCATGTGAATGTTATATCATCGTTGGTGAAGGGCAACGGCAAATTTTGAATTGCACTGTGTGTATGTGTCAGTGTTTATTAAAAGTGAAAAGTTTTTATGAATGTATACTTCACTGATTAATACTTTTCCACTGTTTCTTACATAGTCATAAGAGTTTCCAGTTGACTTGAACTATGACTGACCTTTTCTAATTGTTTTCTTGTCTGCATTAGTGATTCCAAAATGCTTTCTGATGAAGGCAGAGATGTATCGCCTACAATATCTATCATCCTCACAGAATAAGCCCAAAGAAACATCTCTGGCTGACAGTGATGAGCTTTATGATGCAGAGTGTGAGTCCAGTGGACTCTTCAAGGCCAAGCAATGCAATAACACAGATGTGTGCTGGTGTGTCGACATCGCTGGGGTTCGTCACTCTGACCTGGGTGACAGGAATCTGAAGTGTGAGGAAGGAGCTGAATCAAAGTAGGTTTTATAATATCCCAAACGGTAGCTTTAAATGATTGACGTTTATTCTAAAACACTTAACTGTGCCTCCTTCCACAGCTGGATACATGTGCAATTAAAAATTTACAGTAAAACAATATTAAGTTGGATCTGTGCTAGGGAGCCTCTTGTGACTTTGAAATAATTTTCACATATTGTGGCATTTCCTCATGTACAGTTAATAATGAACAAGAACCAAAACATTCTAGTAATGGGAATGTGGTTATTTATTTACAGCGCTGTTGCCGGTGCCATGCAAGAAATGGGCCAAGAAACGGATGACAAAATGAAGGTCGAGGTAAGGACTGACTAAAAAAAATCTAAACAAAAATACATAATCTATAGGAAATCTATTTATTTTTTTATATTTTCCTTACCAGACTAATTATGCATCGATTGGCCGTAGCATTTTGACCACTAAAAGCTGAAATGAATAACACTGTCATTTTATTTCATTATGACAGCAGTGAGTGGGATACATCAGTCAGCCAGGGACAGTCAGTTCTTGAACGTAACGTAATGGAAAAATGGCTAGCCCGTCTGGTCTGATCCCAAGAAGGAGCTCTCGTTGCACTAAATGCTATGCTGGCTCTGATAGGAAGGGGTCAGAGCTGTTTTGGGGGGACCTACACAATATTAGGCAGGTGGTAATTTTATCAATCTGCCATAACATTAAAACCACCTCTTTGACAGGTCCCATTTAAAGCCGCAAAAAAGCTCAATTTCAAATTTCTTTTTACTTTCTTATTATGTTGCAGGTGAATGTGACCCATTTTCTCATTTGAGTTTCATGAAATATTCATTACCTTCACTTATTTTTGCTTGAAATTTCTTGACTTTTGCTCATTTATAGCCATGAACTCATATACCAGATCGGGGCTGGCCACAATGAGAGACTAAAATAAAGTAAAAAATTTTTGTCTTGATACTTTGTCAGTTTTTTCTGTATTTAAGATATGTGGGTCAATTTGAAACACAATGTAGTAATTGTATTTGTGATTGTAGCAAATGTGATTTTTTATATAATTGATGGGTAAAAGTCAGCAATTGCTTTTAAGCCCATTTGTATTACAGTATCTGTTCTGTGAGATCAGACAAGATGGGTTTCCCACACAAATCAGTGAGCCTTACCTATTTACCTGTTGTCTTTTCTATGGCCACTATTTCTAAGTACTTACTCTACACTCAGACTGCTCACTTGCTGCCTAATGTATCCCACCCCTTCACATATGCCACTGTAACAACAGAATCACTGTAATTTACTTCTCTGGTTAATGGGTTTTTATGTTATGGCTAATCTGTAGCGTTTTCTAATACTTTTGTAACAATTTATGTAAAAGTATTTATTTACTTATATATTACTTACAGTAAATGGTTTTGGATTTACGGTTATTTAACACAGATTGTATTGTGTTGTATTGTATTTATTTGCATTATTATTATTATTTTTATTAATATTATTTTATTATTTTTATAGTATGATTTTGAAGCCAGCCTCATTACTCTGGATGTGAAAAACAGCATGGATGACTGGACACAGGACCTGGCTGGATTGTTGTACTACATGCATAAGGATGTGAGTCAGTTTAGACATTTAGGTGGGGTAGAATCACCTAAACCTATGCTTAGTTAAAATGTTGTTACTTCTGTAAAATAAAGACTAGTTAAGTGCCAAGTCCCCTATAAAACTTCTTAATGCATCTACCAGCAAATTTGTTAGATACTATTGTTCCTCTTTTAAAGTAAAATAAAGTAAACGTTAAAATGTCCAACTAAGAAGAAAGATAATGCAGATTTTATATCCAGTTACTGTAAGGACTCAACCCAGTGCTTGGCCTCTTCTGGCCATCAGGAGGAGACAGAGACTCGGGTCTTTTTAATGGCAAGCTGCAACTCCCCTCCCGGGCGGCAGGGGTAGATACTGGGCATGCGAGCCACCTGAGTAGCGCCCTGCATAATCCAAGAGATTCCGTTGCTGCTCGCAAAGTTGTCTTCTGAGTTGTTAATATGCTAAGTTCATTGAGTAGAAACTGGTTCTCCTGCTCCTCCTGGTTCTTTCATTTGGGTTGTATTTAACTCTTTTTCTGGTTCATCTCTCCTTGTTCTCAAGCACGAAAAATAAATAAATGAAACTCCACACCATTTTAACTATAGTAAGCTCCCCTTCTTGAGACGGGCTGGTTTCCCTGTCTGCCTCCCTGTGTTTTCTCTGAGGTTAAGCAAGTGGCTATGGTGTATATAAGTTTGTGCTTCACTCCCCACAGTCGTTTTCTGTGTTGTCTTTGCCTTTGGGTTCTCCCCATATCCCTGTGGCTGTTGACCAGCACACCTGCCAGACAGGTGCACTGTGAAGGAAGGACTTAGCCAGCAAGACCCAGCTAAGCCTGAGAATCCTGTCCGCATTCTTGATGCTTAGGGGCAGCCGCAAGTTGGCACAAGCAGGCCCTGTAGTAGATCATAGCTCAGCTGCAGGATATTACTGAGGCTCTGTGAAAAAAGCAACCCCTTCTGTTCAGTTCACCATGCGGTTCCTACCACAGTTCTGTCAACAATAAGCCGCATGGTGCCTCAGCAAGAGTAGGGTAGGGCTTCTTTATTTTTTGCTGCTGTCTTCCCTTATTTTCTAGCAGCATTAGCCGCACATTCATGGGTTCTTAAACAGAATCTCAGGATGAGCTGGCTCTGTGTGAGCCTTTAGCCTCCTTTGAGGTGCTCACGGGACCTGGAAACCAAAAATGGGCCTCCACACTAATGGAGTTCCTTAGAATTGTAAGCACAATTGGGAGCATTGTAAACACTTGTAAGTTCAAGGGCCAATAAGGGATATTTGGCTTCCAGGTGAAATTTATGGAAAATGTAAAAAGTACACGCTACAGTGATATTATATCATGAATGTAGGGCATTTAAATGTCAATGTCTCAATTACATGTCATGTGCCCTTGGGCATCAATTACAGCTTGACAATGACGTCTCATGCTGTTCACAAGTTGACTTATTGCTGCTTAGGCATGGCATCCCACTCTTCTTCAGCTGATCCTATAGGTTTTCCTATGGGATTCAGGTCTGGAGAAAGTGCAGCCACTCCATTCAAGGTTCCCCAGTCTCCAGCAACTGTTCCCTAATGATAAATCCTCGATAAGCTGGAGCATAGTCGTCCATGAAGATGAAATTAGTCCTGTGTTGTTCTTGCATGGGCACAATGAATGGATTAATGATGTTATTCAGGTTGTATGAGCTCATTACTGTACCATTCACAAAGTGTAGGGCAGTTCTGTATTGACTAGACACACCTGCCCACACTAACACCACCACAACAGTGGCTGATGCATAGTGCTTTCCTTGAAGTCTCCAACATCGTTGGCAGCCATCAGTTCTGCTCAACAAGAATCGATTTTTATCAGAGAACAGAGCTGAGGCCCATTGGTCCCTCGTCCAGCATAAATGCTCCCTGGCCCATGCACGACGATGGTGGTGTGATCAGGTACTCTTGCATTTTTTAATGGTCTGACGTAACACTTGGGTGCCTCTCACCTCCCTTAAATGTGCCCGGACTTGAGTGGCATCATCATCCGGTTCCACAGGGCACTGTTCACAATGAAGTGGTCATCAGTGTGAGATGCGGCCAAAGGACGTCCACTTCTATGCCTTTCTGTGACTCTTCCAGTCTCTCTGTATCTCTGTAGCAATCTGCTGATGACTCTCTGTGACAATGGTGAGGTACTTTTAATCAATTGTTTGGTGTCGTCTTGGTCTCATGCTATCAAAATGTTAACAGCATGATGAGAAGAACTGTTTAAATACTAATTCTGCTTGAACCAGGAAATTTATTGGTCAATTCATGGATCAAACACCTGTTGTGAATTTTGCCATTAAGCTAATTGTTAGAGAACAGCAAGTTGTGCAAAAAGAAGTACTGAAACATTGAAAAATTGAACATTTAAAAGTTTAAGGAAGGTCACATTAAGTTGAAAGTTTATAGTGTGTTCTAGGTTCATCCTGGAATTTCACCTGAAAGCTGAATAACCCTAACGTTTTTTGAGCAGTGTTTATTCTTATATGAAAGGTGTCCTCTTAACCTCCCTGATTCAAGAACAGCCAACACCCAGGAAGTGTTTAAACCAGACTGTTATTTGTTGTCTGCTCAGTTCAATAGTTCTTAGAGCCCCCTGTAGCTCACTCATCTTTGTAGAGGTAGACATCTCAGACATATACTTAGGGGTGGTCCCAGCAGTTGGCCTCAGAGCCAAAGTTTCACCCTTGTGTGTACCCTGATGGAATGGAACCAATGCTGGGCACCAGCATGTTCTAGTGTTAACAGGAACTTGGTGTATATTGAACAAGCCAAATGTTTTAGCTCCTATTAGACTAGGTGAGCATTCTTCTTTGCTTGGTTTGAGCTCCTTCATTAATGACAATATTTGGTGTTTCCAGAACTGTAGACTGTATTGGCCATTATCTAAGAACACCAAGCCTGAAACCCTCTCAGTGGGAAGTTCATTCCTCTAATGAGCCCGCTGATGCATTGTGGGCTCTATGTGTTGGGGAATTGCCAAGCCTTAATTGCCAAGCCTTAATAGATCTCAGATCTCGACCGATGACCTTCAGATAAACTTTGTGCCCCTGATTTTGATTAAAATTAAACACAAATGAGGAAATTATTAATGTCATTATCTGGTTTACGTTTTACAGTATTCTCATTTGAAAATCCAACTCCAGAGAGCACTTTCATTTGCCGTTAACTACTTAATACATGACAACAAAAAACATGGAACTACTCCCCGATATTAATATGAAAATATTTTATATGTATAGGTTGAGGTTGAGCCTACACTTTCAGGCCAACAGGTAGAGATAGAGAGCATCCTGGTCTACTATGAGGAGGAGAAGACTCCAGTGGTCGGCATGCAGAGGCTCACAGTTGGCATTGTCGCAGTCGCTGCTGTGGTCACCCTGGCAATTCTTGTTGGACTTCTGATTCTAGTGAGTTAAGACAAATTTCTTTTTATTTCTTCAGTATAAACGTTATTATAGACATGTTATAGACAGCCAGTTTGAATTCATCGCTTTTTTCAGTGTAGCTAATGTGAAATTTGAATTAACTTGACTCGGTTGTGGGATTTAATTTGAACATGTCTAAAAGAAAATAATTTTATTATAAATAAAAGTGTTAATGTAAATTTAGTACATCCCATTTTTATAGCAATGCTTGCTTCAGTTACAGAGATATATGTAAGTATGGAAAGCTGATTCTCCTTTCATCCTTTAGTTCCTGACCAGAAGATCAAGGAGAGGCCAATATGAAAAGGCTCAGGTGAACTTATTAATGAAATTATTTTTTTAGATGTGTCAAATTAATCTTTTAAAAACTTCTGTTGTAAATTTTTTCCTGTTTTTCTTTTTCAGACAAGTGAAATGGAGGAAATTTAGGCTTCACCTGAAGTCCTGCTAAGTGAAAATAGCAGAAAACCTAAACACTTAATCTGCTTATGGGGTTAATATTCAAAATACATTGTCATAACTTGGCCACTGTACTATATTTTAGTATGAATGCTGTAAGACAGCTAACCTGAAACTCAAGAAACTCCATTATTCTGTACTGAAAAGTTGTGATGTGGTCTAATTATGTAAACCAAAGCCTAAGGTTATATGGTTAAGCTCTCATAGTGATAAATTAAAATCAGGTAGCTCACAGAGCATTATCCATTGGCCTCTGTCTGCAGTATGTTATGTATTATTGGTTAATATCACTACTGCAATGAGGTGGTTTCTTTGTTTCCTTGCTCATTAGAGTCTCAGACCCGGATTCTGCAAAGCTGCTTTTTAAATATCTGTTTATTGATTTTCCAGGCAACAAAAACAAATTGAACAGTGAGGTTCTAGCTACAGTCAAATATGTCCACAAAAGCTATACATCACTGTGAGTTACCTGTGATTTTCCCCTTTTCCCAATTTGCCCACCTACACCACCCCCGTAAAGCTGCTTTTTGTCAACGGCAACTGTAAAAGTGCTCTAGATTTTTTTTACTTCACTTTATACAAGTACAATAAAAAAGCATGTGTGCAAGTGATAAAACTATATTAAAAAAGTTATTAACTCACCTATTTTATATAAAAATGCGTCTCCTAATGAATCATCCATTTAAAGGTTGTAGTGACAAAATGCCTTATTTACATTGAAAAACGTACCTCAAATAAATCTTTTATTCTTTGAAGGGGTCACATTCACAGTCCAGTCTGGCAGAATGTGTATCATCAACGTAAAAAGGGAGTAACACATAACCAGATTTCTTAGGGTACAGATGAGTCTGGACACAGATAAACAGGCTGAAACTGGCTCTGCGGCCTTGAAAAGACTTGACAGGTAAACATGTAAGCACTGAAAAAGCCATTGTCTGGAATGACCAAGCAGTTTGTTCCTTCGGATGAACATAATACAGAATGGAAAGGCATACATTTTATCAATGAACATTTTTCAAACATTTTTGGTTGACAATATAACTCAAACTTCAGTAATCCATATGAAAATAAGAGCTCTGTGGTGCTCCCTTCATCCTACCCCTCCTTTGAACTGGGGTAGGCACAAAACACTTGGGCAACCACTTTGACAACAAGGTGCCTGACTTCTAGAGTAGTGTCACTCAGTGAATGTTGATGCCAAAATACAAGTGCTAAAAGCTTGTGGCATTTCATCCATATGGGACACTGCAGCTGACACATCTCATATCTCATAAACATAATGCTTACAGTATAATGCTGAAGTTCCAACGTCTAATCAGAAATGACCAGACAACATGTGTCTGTGCTATTACATGTATCTTCTGATTCTGATTCTGATGCAAATGTTCAAACCTCACTTTCACGCCTAGCATCACTACATTCATGGGCTTTTATTCACAGGAGAGTACTGCAAGTGAAATGTTTTAATATATCAAA
>JBBIGC010022167.1:0-12623 GCA_037576955.1 Lepidarchus adonis | reverse complement strand
GTGCGCTGTAAGTAGAGTGCGCTGTAAGTCGAGTGCGCTGTAAGTAGAGTGCGCTGTAAGTCGAGTGCGCTGTAAGTCGAGTGGGTCGAGGCCCCCAAAAATATTCTCAGGCAACTTCAACTCTCTCAACCAGGACACAGTAATCTGAGCCTGACACCTCAAAAACATCTTGATGTGAAGGCCACCTACAGAGAGACACTAGATATAGCATTTTGTGGTGAAGCAGACAAATAAAAATAAAAAATTGAAAGAAATACCAGCTGTGCCTCAAAAGTTCCTCTGTTATACACTGTAATACGCTGAATATTCCCCTGTGGGAGAGGGTGGGAGTCATGATATGTTCTAATAAAACAGCTGCACCTTGTTGTGTAGTTTGTACTTACTGTGTGTAATGTGTCAAATGTATTAGACAGATTTCCTTCCATTATATTTAACCCATTAAGATATCTCGCCAACCTCGCCTCTTGCCAAATTTAGGGCCCAGACCAATAGTGGCGAGCTAACGAGGTTTGACTGTGTATATAAGTACACACTATACAACCACACACACACACACACACACACACACACACACACTTTTAGATTTGATCAATATTTACTAATGTAGTTACTATACTTAGCAAAATCTTTAAGTGAAGCTGGACTAAAATTATAAAATTGGTATTTTTTTCTCCTAATTTCGCACCGGCCCATTAAAATAAATAAATATGGTAATATGTAATTTAAATATTTATTTATATGTATAATATACAAGTGGCGTTAGGTGCCAGACTCAGGCACTGACTGGTTCTGGTAATTGAACCCAAAACTTACAAACCCACTATCACAAAACACTAGGCCACAATAATCAATCAATCAATAAATGAATACATACAAATAACGAAACAAACAAATAACCCAATATGAATTTTAAATATACGAATTATGAGCATTTCTGTTACGCAGTTAATTCTGAGGAAATCAGTCAGCGCTTCCCCTTCTGCATGTTTGCAGGAGCCGAGGAGATGAAGAGCTGAAGAGTAAAGGTTCTGAAGAGCTAAGGAGCTGAGGTTCTGAAGAGCTGAGGAGCTGAGGTTCTGAAGAGCTGAGGAGCTGAGGTTCTGAAGAGCTGAGGAACTGAGGTTCTGAAGAGCTGAGGAACTGAGGTTCTGAAGAGCTGAGGAGCTGAAAAGCCGAAGAGCCGAGGAGCCGAGAAGTTGAAGCGCTGAAGAGTAAAGGTTCTGAAGAGCTAAAGAGCTGAAAAGCTGAGGAGCTGAAGAGCTAAGGAGCTAAGGAGCTGAGGTTCTGAAGAGCTGAAGAGCTGAAGAGCTAAGGAGCTAAGGAGCTGAGGTTCTGAAGAGCTGAAGAGCTGAGGAGCTATGGAGCTAAGGAGCTGAGGTTCTGAAGAGCTGAAGAGCTGAGGAGCTGAGGTTCTGAGGTTCTGAAGAGCTGAAGAGCTGAGGAGCTAAGGAGCTGAGGTTCTGAAGAGCTGAAGAGCCGAGGAGCTGAGGAGCCAGCTGTGGGAATGTATGCAGCTAATAGAGGTACAGATGTTGTAAGGCATGTAGTAAACAGGGTTGGGGATGAAGAACGCGTATTGAACAGATGGTTGGAGAGGACACAGTTATCAGCGGAGTTAAAATGAGCTGCCTCTTCATTGCCGGAGCAGGTGGAGCAGGTGGAGCAGGTGGGCCCATCTTTCTTGCCAATCGCTAAGAGAAGTGAAGCATCGCCCATCAGCTACAACCTTCTCCATCCGCAGTAAAATGACAGGCCGTTCTGAAACATCCACCTTGAACGCCACCCGTCCCTAATGGACGCCCTGCTCCTGCCTCCACCTCTCAAAAGCAGAACATCTCCCTTAAACGTGTGCAGCTCCAACCACAGGAAGGTCCTCTCTGACCAGCAGTGTCCGTCAGCACTTTCTACTTCCTGTTTTCTTCACGCCGTCCCCTGGGGCCAGAGAGGTGACGAGTGTTTTCCTGTTACCTCAGTTACGCTGTTAGTGTCTGTCTGAGGGAAAACAACCTTACAGCCCGTTTACTTCTGGACAGAAAGACAGACATGCAGACAGACAGAAAAATATGGAGACAGAGACAAATAGACAGACAGAGAGAGATAGACAGACAGGCAGAAAGATACATTTAGACAGACAGATGGAAACAGAGACAAACAGGCAGGCATACAGACAGAAAGAAAGACAAAAGATACATTTACAGAGACAAATAGACAGGCAGAGAGAGAGACAGAAAAAAAAAAAGATACATAGACAGAGCTATAAACAGACAGACAGAAGAAAGATACATAAACGGAGACAGACAGGCAGAGAGAAAGCCAGACAGGCGGAAAGATAAATAGACAGAGAGACAGAAAGATACATGGACAGAGACAGACAGACAGAGGTTGACGGGCTGCTCTACATCACCCATAAGTGTGAATGTGAGTGTGTGAATGGTTGTCTGTCTCTGTGTTGCTCTCCGATTGGTCAGTGAATAAATAAACGGTTTAATAATACAGAATATTGTTCTTTCACTATTAGAAACGGCTCCAAAAAGAGTGCAGTTAGAAAAACTCCAGCATTCATGCATGATGCTGTGTCCAGGTTCTACTGCCCGAGTGTTTGCAAAGTGTCTAAACTCAACAGAACGTCTAGAACCAGAACCACAAGTCAGTGCAGAAACACGTCCTCAAAACCAAGCGGAAAGTCACAGAACGAGTTAATGCTCAAGACAGGTTCATTTTATCATGTTCGACCCAAGAGGATAAGCACTAGTACCACAGCAGACCTGTCTCACTCTACGCGGTCTTGCAACCCCCACCACGATATATGAATTATCACAGAATTGCAATATTACCGTTATTGTAGGCCATGTATTGCGCATCGTATTGAGATAACCTGCGATTCCCACCCGTTATATATAAATAATTCTATTTCTCAATGCCTTTCCCAGTCACATCCTCTCCAGCTTCCCAATCACTCAAAATCAACAACATGAAAATCGATGAGAGTTCATTCCATAATTAACTTTTACTGTGGGCTGTATATTTATTTACTGAGAAGTTGCTTTAGTTTATGACTGTATTTCACCTTTAATAATAAAATATTCACATTATAAGGTATTTGCATGTGCGAGTTGTTGCAGATTTCATCTTTTCAAGCTGAACTGACTTCAGTATCTGAATTGTATCGAAAATGATCGGATCGTTGGCTGTAGAACGGAATTATGAATTATTATTTCACACCCCTAGACCAAACCCCCTGACGTCCTGTGTGAACTCCTGCACGATTTTCCATGACGGAGCATTGTTTTGTAGACCAGTTGTGCTGAAAGCCGGTGTAGCTGGTGACCTCCAGTTCCTCTGTCTGACGTCTGGAGGTCGTGTAGTGTGAACAGTACAGTGATCGGACCATTAGCGGAGTCGTGTGATGTGCTGTGTAAGCGGAGTTCGCGAAAAAGAACAATCGCTGCCTCTTTGGACTTGTGTGCCAAGTGGAGGCAAGTGGAGCTGGAACCTGAAGAGCTTTTCTCTGCAATCCCTAGACAAACCCCGGAAACAGGCAACACTGCTGGGGTGGAAGAGGAAATCCCAGAGAAAGAGGCTATTGGCAGATGAAGAGACACTTGCTGCTGAGCCAAGTCTCATTCAGTTCTATATATAAATAATAAAAAAAAACATTGTATATCACAATCCAGCAGCTACAAGCGTCTAGGGACCAATTTCCACATAATCACAACAACAAAGGTCATAAACACACCTGCTCCTGGGCCAGAATGACCATAAGTCTAAACACACTGTGTGAATAGTCATGGCCGCCGTCTCTCCTCCACAAATCCACGCTTCCATGTTCAGCAATGAGCTGATGTCTCAAGCTTTTTTCCATGAACAAACAGCGCAGGTCGTGCTCCTTCCACCACAGGAGGAGCCTGCAGGAGAAAAGGCTCATTTCCAGATCAGAGCGAGATGATGAGTCGAAATGAGTGAAACAAACCAGCGAAGCCAAAACAGCTCAGAAAAAAGTGTGTGCGGCTCTGCAGCCTCTCCAAGGAAACAGATCTAAAGCTCAAGCAGCAGCAGATCTCAGAGGAGACCAAGCAAGCACAGACACAAAGGAGAGAAAATTGGAGGAGCTCTTATTTTCGTAAACAGCTATATTAGGAAGCACCTTAAGTGTCTGAATGCTCCTGAAGGACTAGCGCAGAACAGCAGCAGAAATTAAATACACGACAAATGTGAAGGTTTCGTATTAAAGGGCCCTTATAGTGAAAAAAAACTTATTTGTATTATTTTAAATTATAATTTTGCTAATTTGTTTTATTAAAATATGTTTTAGATATAATAACTTTAAAGAAGTGTCAATGTCCCATGCCCTATTATATTCCAAATATGGAAACTAAGCTGCCAAAAAGATTTTTAAGCTGTTTTTGTGATTTCACTTAAGCAACACATTTATACATTATTACAACTGGGTTCCTTTCCTTGCAGTGTGTCTTAAGTCGAATTTTGAGACAAGTCGAAACCCCCTACATAAGCGTCTTCTGTGTTTTGCCCTCAGGCCGTACCTCTGTCTGTCCACCAGAGGGGGACATTCACCCACCTGAGGCTCTGTACTTTCCATACCATAACCCCCACCTATAAAGGGGAGAAGAAAAAAAAAAAACAGGGTTGGGGCAGCGCCGAGTAACCTCTATATATACAGACCTATTCAGGCTGCAGAAGATTAGCTTTGTCCATTTATAATTTAGTTTTAGAGATATTTCAGTCATGACAGCTCAGCATAAAAAGTCTTAAAAAGTATAGTAACAAACAATTAATTAATTAATAATACATTAAAATTAACAAATAAACCTGGCCTTTTAATTCTAAAGAATAGAGAGTTTTCCTTATTTCAGTGGGGATTAGATTATTATGTTAAAATTGTCCAACAAAGTCAATTTAGTAAAAATTAAATGTCATTAAATATACATGTGAATTCATTCATTTCATGGAAACTGTTGAGTTTTTTCCCCACAAACCGAACAAGCATTTTGTTCAAGCAAATATTTTTTTAGCCATTTTTATAATGTTAATAGGCAAAAAAGGAAAACAAAAACGATGAGTATCATTGAATATAAACAAGTACACTTTTACAATTATCACATCAAAAAGGTCAATAAAAATCTGAATTTGTTCTGAGAAATTACTCGACATGCAGAATCTGCTGTTGTCTTTGCCATTAAAAATTGGTGTCATAATGTCAAGATTTTTAAAAATAAAAAATAAATAAATAAAAACCTCCCTAAAGCTTTCAGGGAAAAATTTATGGATGCCTGTGAATCTGGAAAGAGATTTTTAAAACAATATGTTTAATTTGAATAAATCAGTCCATTAGAAGTAAATTCTGAAACCTGATCCTAAGCACACTAGCAAACCCACAAAGAAACGGCTCAAAAAGAAAAAAAACTCCAAACATCACGATTTCTACCGAAACATTTAGTATGGAACAGCTGTCAAAAATTTCAGAAAGTGGATGTTCAAGACTAGTGTACATGTGTACAGAACAGAATATTAAATCTGTTGAAAGTTTCATTGAATAAATGATGGAAAAAGCTAATTTGACTTGGTTTTGCTAAAGCACAAAAGCACACTATTCTTAGGTGATAAAGGATGAAACTTTTGCTTAAACATATATTTCTTGTTCATTAATTTTTATGGGAGTGTATGTATTTATAAAAAAAAGATCATTTACAAAAATATCAATACTTGTAACTACTGTATTGATATACTTCTATATAAAAAATTATACTATAGCTCTAATCAAACTCAGCTGAAGATAAACCCCCAAGACCATGAAATAACCAGGAGCAGAGCTTCACAGTGCAACAACAGAGCATTGACACAACATTGTCAAAAATCCCAAACTGCCAGAGGTCCCCATCCTTTTTCGAGCCACAGACCGGTTAAATATCAGACAATATTGTCACGAACCGGTTTAACGGCAGACAATATTTTCACAAACCGGCCTTTAAGGTGTCCCGAATAAAAACAACAAAATTAAATGATACGACCAACACAAAAACTGTGTTATTTTGTAAATATAATAATAAACGTGAATCCACTGTGTAATTATGTAACTTTATTAGCAGCGTCTTCATGAAATGCGGCAATAACGTCCTCCTCTCTGCCCCTAACGTGCTCTGGTCGCTATGGTAACACAAACTTTCGTTTCAGAATAAGTTTTCAGTGCTGTTGTGGTGATCTCAGGGTTTTCTGCCATGACTTTCATCCAGAATACACTGTTCCACTGCTCACACCAATTAGAAATCTGAGTTACATTCAGGTCTTCTATCTGAGACACTTTATAATGTTATTTTTTTGGACTTTTTTTGCAGCAAGTGGACAAAAGCTACAGATCTTGGTTGAAGGCCTTTTTCAGCAAAGTTGAAGAGCCTTTAGATAAACTCTGAATTCCCATCATTTATCTCCTCTCTCATGCATTAGGCCTCATTGAGCTGAACGGTGCTTGGACCCCGGGTTAACCTCATCGATGTGTGCAGTCAATAAACAGCGAGAAAGAACCATGAACAGCTGAATCACTGAGCAAATCCTCCGACTACAACCGTCCCAAATCAGCCTCCACCCGCGTGGAGCCCATCTCAGTCAGTCCAGCGTGACAGATGGCTGCTGAAGGACAGGCGTCAATATCACAGTCTGGAGAACCTGCAACGTCTCAGTGCCAGTCAACTTTCAGAAATATCTGGCGGTTCCTTTCTCTGCCAAGATCCTGCAAGACGGAGCCATTTTTAGTATTTTTCCCCAGACTTCCCTGGTTCTTCTGTACCAGCAGCATCACATTCACATTCATTAATTGAAATTGAACCCCACTTTCCAAAAAACGAAGTTTCACACAGGGCCAAGTACCTTAGCTTTTTGCCCCTTAATAAAATGAAATCCCCATAAAAAATTAAAAAAAACTGCATTGTGTATTTACTCAAGTTATCTTTGCCTAATTTGATGATCTGCAACATCATTGCAACATTTGCGACAATTATGCAAAAAATAAATTAATAAAATTCTTTTTTTTAAATATATACATTTCAAACCAAGAGGAAATCATCTCTACTGCAACATTTCTATTTTACACTAATTTCTGATTCAAACTGACATTTTCCATTATAAATTATATAATTTGAGGCAAAACGGGAATGTTAAAATATTTAAGAATTTTAGGATATCTTATTCCTTCATAGGTTCTTTTACTGAAATGACCACATGCAGTGGAACTGGAATGATCTCCCCAAGTTCAAAAGGCCTTAAGGGGATCAGATCCACCCAAAAAAAAAAACTGAAGCCAAAAAAATATATACATGAATAAATAAATGTTTGTACCTTTTGTACCGAGACCTGTGTTAGGGCTGTGACATATTGTATTGTCCATAATATTTCTACCCATGATGGGAATGTTTCACCATCACAAATTAACTCTATTTTATCATTATATACGCGTTTACAGAAGAAATGTTTTTACAATCTTTTCCAGGGGTTCGGCTGCGAATCCCGTGAGTGTTGGTATTTATTTGGAAATAAATTTCCTCTTCTGTTCTGTATCATCCATAACAGTTGTAGTTTAATACAGAGCTCTTCACATCTGGCCTCTGAATTCAGATTCCACTCCTGGATTTTAGAATCACTTATACTTACTGGTTTGCTGGTGTAATTAATTGGCCACCTGGACTCAAATTCACTGGTGATTACAAAATCCAGGAGTGGATTCTGGATTCAACAAGAGCTCTAGTTAGGTGTGTCAAGGTCAGGATTGAGTTCTACTGTTATAGATCAAAGCTTGATCTAGATAATAAAAAAAATAGTAATGGCGTTTTTATAGTTACACAAAACACAGTCAAACCCCTTTAGCTCGCCCCTATTGGTCCGGGCCCTAATTTGGCGAGAGGCGGGGTTGGCGAGTGGATTAGAGACGATTCTTTGAAACTTTTTTTTTGACAAGCTGACAGATTTTGACAGCGGCCCATCGCTTTAATAAAGCTCTGATAGGAACTAAACCCAGTGCGACCACAACTGCTGTAGAACACACAGAACAACAGCAGCTTCCTGAAATGTTCTCAATTGTTGGACTCATCCAATGCGTCTTCCACACATGTGCACATCGTTAAGTCTAAATCAGCCGAAAGCCAAACCTCAACCAGGATGAGATCTGCTACAGCAGAACAATAGCCAGTCTGTTGGCACGGAAAGACGATGTTTGGGTGTAATAAATGGCACCTGTGCCAACTGTTGTGTCTCGAAGCAAAACAAGAACCCTTACAGGAAGATCTCCTGTGGCTTCACTCACAGAAGAACATCAGATGCTCCGGAACTCCAAACGAGACCAGTAACATCTACAGCTGGAGCTTCATCAGAGAACTCCTGAGACTTACAATCACTCTTCCTCATCCTCTCCATTTTCCTCAGCCATTCTCCCCCCCAGGGCATCCACCCAGCTTCCTCTGGAAGAGATTAGGCTGGTGATCTCAGCTGAAGCGGAAAAGCTCGTCTCGCTCAGCCAGAAGCTCGGCCAGAAAGTCCTGAGCTGGAACGGTGCCGAGAGAGAGAACACACAGCTTTCCAAAAGTGTGGAGAAAGCCAGTAGTTACTGTTACAATTAAATGTGCATCTTACTCCCTAATTATAGATAATTATTACTAATATTACTACAATTATTAAATTGCAGGACAACCACTTAATCGATTTGGCTCATGGGGAAGCTAGAGCCGATCCCAGCTGACTTTGGGCACAAGGCAGGGTTCACCCTGGACAGGAGTCCAACCAATCACAGGGCAAGACAAAAACAAACAACCATTCACACACTCAAACTTATGGGTAATGTAGACCGTCAACCTTAACCACAAGCTTTTGGACAGTGGGAGAAACCTGGAGAACCCAGAGGAACACAGGACACCACAATGTAGCCTATTATCACTAGAAAATTAGTAGCACTGGTAGTATTAGGTATTAAGATTGGATCGCCATAGACATTGGCTAATAATTTTATCAGATTATAGTCAATAAACATTCAACACATTCATAAATCATCATCTAAACCGACATTTTGCCCACTGGCACATCACTATTACTACTGTCATAACTATATCATTACCATTTAAAATCATTATTATTGATTATTACTCATTATTACTGAAATGTTTGCCTTATTTAATTTGTTATTCTGAATTATTAAGGTTTTAATAACTATTATTTTATTAGTTTTTGCAAGAATGTGATCTATAAATAAAATTGTAGATTTAGGAAACTGCATACGTTTCTATATACAACCCTAATTCACTGTGTAAAATGTAAAAGAAATCAGAATGCCAAGATTTACAAAGCTTTAATTATTTTTTACAATAAAGCATGGGAAACATATCCAAATGTTGGAAAATATATTTTCTCATTTTTAATTTAATGGAACATGTCTCCAAAAAGTTGGGACAGGACAACTAAGGGCTGGAAAAGTAAGTGGTAACATGACTGGGGATAAAAAGAGCATTTTAATCTCAGAAGTAAAGATGACGAGAACGAGACACAACCCTCTACTAATAGTCCAGCAATTAGTCTCCTCAGTTCCCAGACATTCACAGACTATACTGGAGGAGAGGAGGCTACACAGTGGCGAACATTAAATGTTTAAACTGAGTAAAAGCAGGGTCATATGTTTTCCATATATTTTATTATATTGTAGTCATTTAATTTTGTTGTTTCTTAACATTTTACACAATGTCCCAACTTCTTTTGGAACTGGGGTTGTAATACTCCTTGTGAATATCACATGAATGTGTAAATAATCAAAACGCAGAGTCATGGGAAGATTACATGGAACCATAACTCAACCCTCGTTGGCATGTCTTTCAATTGGCCATAACATTAAGACCACCCACAGGTGAAGTGAATAACATGGGTGCCAATGTAATGAAATAAGTGTGTAGTGAGTCCTGTGGTGGGGTGGGATATATTAGGCAGCCATTGAACAGTCAGTTCTTGATGTTGATGTGCTGGAAGTAGAAGCGTAAGGATCTAAAGGCTTTGTGGAGGGTTCCAGGTGTGCACTGCTTGGTACCAAAAGTGGCCAAAGGAAGCACAACTAGGTCATTGGCTCCCGATGCTCACTGATGCATGTGGGGCGTGAAGGCTGACCCATCAGGTCCAATGTCAAACTTCTGGCTCGACCAAAGGGTGGGTTCCTGAGTCATGGTTCTTCCCAAACGTTTCAGAGGTTTTTCCTCAGCTTGCTCTTGGGGGCTCTGAATCTTTTATTAACATGAGTGGACTAACTCAGTGTTGGATGATATGGTCCATCCCTGCTGAAAACATCTGGACGTCCTGCATGGAGCCTAATGATCTTATTCGTAAACTGCTGTCGTTCTTGTTTCCCACTTTACAAGGAAATAAGCAAACGCAGCAGTCATTTGCATTCCTCCTCCAAGGCCCACTCGGCGCAGACAAACCTCACCAAGCACGGCTACGTGCACTTCCTGTAGCTCATTCCCCGTAACAGACGAGCGTTCATTTAAAAAAGGAGCACATCTCCACAAACACACCTCCCGTCCGGCCTTGCGCTCCACTCCCAGCGTGAGCTTCTGTTGGGTCATTACTGCAACCACACTGCTCCAGATACTGATGCCCCTGATCCCACTGCTAAGCGAGCTTACGGCTGGAGTCTCTTCCCTCTCCCTCCCTCACTCGCCTGTTCATGTTCTTCTCCACTTTCAAAGGCGTGATTAATTTTCCAACTCAAAACTGGCACCCTCGCAGAACAGCTTCATCAGGGGGGTGGGGCTCAGGGCTTGACTGTTGAGGTACTGTGGTGTAAAATAAGTACAGCATTCCAGGAAAAGAACCTCATACAAACTGTGAAGCATGGTGGTGGAAGTGTCATGGTTTGGAGATGCACTGCTGCAGCTGGACCGGGCCAGTTCACCATCACAGAATCAACTGTGAATTCTACTGTGTATCAGAGGGAGCTTGAAAAACATGGGGGACCATCTGTAAGCTGATGGAACTAAACCCTACAATACGACAACGACCCAAAACGCACCAGTAAATCCACCAAGGACTGAAGGATGAAAACTAAGAAATGAAGAATCCTGGAGTGGCCGCGTCAAAGCCCTGACTTTAATCCCATTGAGAAGCTGTGGAGTGACCAGGCTGTACATGCAGGAAACCCCTCAAACGTCAAACAGATTAAAGAATTCTGCTTTGAGGAGTTCAGTCAAAAGGGGGCAACACTAGCTGTTAGGGGGAGGGGTGTCCTTACTTTTTCCTTAATTAGAATACACATTGATATCTTTTGTTTAATGACTAAATCAAGGTTCATTTTTGCTGTTAACCTGCAATTAAATCACTTTCGGTTTCAAAGATAAATAAAAACAAGATTAGACATCGATGTGAGAACATTTAATAAAGAACTAAATATTTAATGGGGTGTCGTAAATTTTTCGCACAGCTATATACATACACACACACACACACACACACATTGTTTACTGCACGTCATATCTCCTGCTATGTGCGGTGTGTGTGCGCACATGCTTGGTGTAAAAACCCTGCCCCCTACTGTAGTGGATATGCAATTACACTTTATTCTAGTACGGAAAATAAAGGCATGTTCCCCAGGGTCACGGCACCATTTTGAGAAGAACTGCTTAAAGCTGCTTGAGCAGGATCACATCCGTGCTGATTGGACTTAGATATAATTAAGAACACAGGGTTTTAGGCTCTACAATGCTTTAAAAAACCTAATACAATCTACAAACACACTGTTCTGCCAGTTGTGGTACAGTGGGACCAAAGATGACTGATCTCTTCATGAGGAATATCAGATCCCTGCACTACTCCTCAGCAAATGGCTTCAACACCACGTCTGCCTGGCGGTGTCTCACACTCCAGTTCGTTTTAGTTTAAAAACCCCGTTCCTCCAGCGTTTACGCCGCTCTGCTCCAGCAGTCTCGGAGGATGCTTCAAACGAACAATCAGGAGGCTGGAGAACACAAGGCCTTCATCACTCCACTGTGCACATCAGGAGACAGCTGTTCTCCGTTTCTCCTGGATACTACAATTACCGTCTTTCACCAGAACGCTTCATTTCAGCGCCGGGGAACAGGAAACACTAAAACACACGCTGGACCAGCTGTCACACTGCTGTAGAAGGTGGATTTCCAACCCAAGAGGTGAGGAATTATGAGTTTAACTGAGGTGAATTCAGACTCTCACTCCATCTCACGCCCAACCAGGTGTGAGACCAGACTCTGGTTAACGAGCTGTACCTGCGTTATCACACCTGAGTCCAACCCTTCACCAGCAACAACCACATCCTGCATCACATCGTCTAAATGAGCAACAAAAATCATCATTTTTACTGTAAAGTAGTGATAATGGCTTTGGACACAGGTACAGATTTCACAGAATAATGTAACGATTATTATGGAATATTCACACGACAGTACAAAATAAAAAAAATTAATTTAGAATTAAATATAAGTGATTGTAATATAACGAGAAAATGTTCAGTTGCTATATAATATACACACACACACACTATATATATACAGGTCCTTCTCAAAAAATTAGCATATTGTGATAAAGTTCATTATTTTCTGCAATGTACTGATAAA
>JBBIGC010022157.1:0-12623 GCA_037576955.1 Lepidarchus adonis | reverse complement strand
CACACACACACACACACACACACACACACACACACACACACACACACACACACACACACACACACACTCACTCACAATATATATATATATATATATATATATTTAGGGAGTGGTTGAATATAAAACCAGTCCTGATTGTAACTCTTGTTTAGACAATGCAGACAACGCTGTCTCTAAACTGGTTCAGTCTAGTAGTGACTTACACGTTTGTTTTTAAAAGCACAGACTTGGGTTTCTTATGAGTTAAGAGTTCCCGGGGAAACCCAACCCTCCCTCACTCTCTGACGCTTTCTCTGAAACTTTTGTCACATGACCGATACTGGAGGGGGGCAGGGAACAGGGAGCTGCTGGGTAACTAGAGTCATCACAGTGTAGCACATGGAAACAGTGTGTCTTTGTCAAGAGAAACATTCACTTCTAGATCAAGCAGGTTACGGGAGGATAGTGGTGGAGCTCCGGGCAGACTGATCTCAGTATTTGTGAAACAGAATCCAGCATGGGAGCACAAACTCAAAAGCCTAAAGTCATCCCCAAGTAAAAAATACATTTAATGAGCCCATAGCATGGAAAACTGAACATTCCTCTCTGTTTGATGTGGTAGGTGAAACATTAGTGAAGTTATATAGCTTACCATTCATTCCCCAGTCCATAAAAATGGCCTGTTTTGAATGTTTTTGCAATGTCACAAAATCAAACATCCCCTAATTTAGTTTACAGTAGTTAGGGTTAGGGCCTTGCACATTCGCACTGCTTTTTTAAGAAAGAAGTTTTTAATAAAACTGAACCACCTCATCCATGTTTTATCTTCTCATAGTTTCTGGATGATTCAGCAGGGGGAGTGATGTGACCAGTACCTGGGGGATTTGGGTGCCTTGGCAATGTTTAACTTAAAAATAAATGAGCTGCTGGAGGACAGTAATTGTGAAAGCTGTGTGAGCATGAGATTAGTGTATTTAAGATAAAATCCCTCCATCGTTCTCACTTAGAAATGTGACCATAGGCTTATTTGAGCTCATTCACTCACTGTCCAAACTGCTTATTCAGTTTAGGTTGCAGAGGAGTTAAAGCCAATTCTGGTTGAGTATGGACACAAAGCAGGGTTGATCCTGCACAGGAGGACAACCCATCACAGAGACAGACAAGCATTCATACACACACTCACGCCTATGGGCAATTTAGAGTAGCCAGTCAACCTACACCACAAGCCTTTACACAGTGGGTGCAAACCCAAACAAACACAGGGAGAACTTAAAAAAACTCCACACAGAAAGGCAGACCTGAGGTTCGAACCTTCTCACTGTGAGACTACAGTGTTAACCACTGTTGGTGGTCATATGTTCCAGTGTTAATATCAGAACCACAGACACTGATCTGCTACTTCTGATCATTGTGTCTGTGGTTCTGATACTAACACTGGGCTTTTACTATTGTTTCTGGATGTGAACTCCTCTCTCACACACACTATCATAGCAAGATGTTTGAGACACATTGTAGAAAAGAGCTTCACATACACACACCTCAGATAATCTACTGAAAATGAGCTGGAAATTAATAATGTAAATGAATAATGAGCTAGGATGCAGTGATTTCATCCATCTCTTTCTGTTTATAATATCTCACTTCATATTTGTGCTTCCACTCCCTATGCATTGATTTTTCTGGTCACCTCATGTACCAATACCCACAGTAGATGGCAACATAATACCTGACTGCCCCAGCCATCCCTACACCAGGCTACATATGAAGAAAGCTTGTTTGTGCGAGGCCCGTACAGTGCCTGCAGTTTCTCACTTTTGGTGGGTCGTCACACCTGAATATGTTTAACCTAGTGAGTGTGTAGTTTAAAGGGGGTTTAAGTATCTCAGATTGTTTTCTGCCCAATAATTATGGGCGTATTTAATTCTACACTGATCAGACCTAAAATTGAGACCACCAGCATAAAGTTGAGTAGGTCCCCTCATGCTGACTGTGGTTCACTGTGTGTTCTGACTTCTCTTTTAGATCAAACCAGACAGGCTAGTTTACATTCCCCCCATGCAACACTAAGCCTTGGGTTCCCATGACCAGTTGTCTATTTATGGATCACTAACTACTGCACATCTGGAACACTCCACAAGACCTGCTGATGCTCTAGTCAACCCAAACCATAACCCTAATCCTAATCCTAACCCTAACCCAAACCCAAACCCTAACACTAATCCTAACCCTAACCCAAACCCAAACCCAAACCCAAACCCAAACCCTAACCCTAACCCTAAGCCTAACCTAACCCTAACCCTAACCCTAAACCTAACCCTAACCCAAACCCAAACCCAAACCCAAACCCTAACCATAACTTTAACCCAAACCCAAACCCAAACCCAAACCCAAACCCAAACCCAAACCCTAACCCTAACCATAACTTTAACCCAAACCCAAACCCAAACCCTAACCCTAACCCTAACCATAACTTTAACCCAAACCCAAACCCAAACCCAAACCCAAACCCAAACCCTAACCATAACACTTCAACCTCAACAACTGACGTTGTTGAAGTGAAATGAAGTGAGTCTAGATATGAATAAAAAAGAATTAGTCTAAGTGTGGCTGGACTGGAGTGTGTGTGCAGGAATTTAAGGAGGTACCCACTTGCATTAAAAGATTTCAGCTATCTATAAAGATTTCAATGCACTTAGACTGGGAGCGGCTCCCCTGTCAGCTTCCTCCACGCTGAACTGAAGACCCACTTTTGCTTTGAGACTGCCAGGTACAGGATGAACTATTCTGGTTTACATTAGCAGTGTGTTTGTCTGTTACGCAGCGAGATGGACTCAATGTTCTTGAGCTGTGTGAACTCACAGGCAGGGAGTGAGAGCACTAATATGAAGTGAGATATTATAAACAGACAGACATGGATGAAACCTGACTCAGAGGCTCTTTAGTGTGTTTGCAGACATTGTCCTTAATATTCAGATGATGGATCTGCTGCAAAACTCCCTGGAGGTAGGACTGCGTCGACAAACACATGGGTTTTCTTGTGTTTCTTCAAAACTACAAAATCTCTAAAATGTTTCACTTCAGCCTCAAACAAAGTCACATATTACTGTATTATACAATAATCAATAATATCATTAACACCGTTCTAGTGTTGTGTAGGTGCCCTCATGCTGACTGTGGTGCTCTGAATGTTCTGACCCCTTTCTATCAGAGCCAGTATCAGCATTTGGTTCAACAGGAGCTCCTCATTGGGATCGGATCAGACCGGCTGGTCTTCACTCCCCACATGCACCAGTGAGCCTTGGAACATCTTTTGTAAGTACTAACTACCGCAGACCTGGAACACTGTTGGGGAGATGTTCTAGCCATTACAACATCAAAGTGGCTCAGATACATACGCTCTTGCTTCCAGCACATTAACTTCAAGATTGGACGGTTTGCTTGCTGCCTAATATATCCCGACCCCCAGATGGGCCATGCTAGATAAATAGACTGTATGATCTGATCCAATGGAAGAGCTGCTGTAGTGAGGCGCTAGCTCTGGTAGACAGGGGTAAAAACTCAGAGTGCACTACTGCTTGCTGTGTCCATGCTGATCTCTGTCCACCATCAAAATCATGGGCCCATGAGCATCAGATCTGCATCATGGAGCAGTAGAAGAAGGTGGCCTCATAGATCATATTTTCTCCAGTGCACCACACCTGGGAAAGAGATGGCACCAGGATGCACTATGGGAAGAAGGGAATGAAATGGAGGCAATGTTCTGCTGGGACCTGGATTCATGTGAACGTTACATTGACAATTAGCGCATCACTCGCATGTCAATAGAAACCACCTGTGTAATAATAAGAAATGCTAATAGATGCTATTACTTGTGTAAAACCAAGAGACTTCCCAAACGTCCCACACATCTAACCACATAAAATTCCACGTCTTAAAGAGAAAAATAACAACGCAAATAAATACGACACAATTAACAATAAAGGCCTTTTCGCCAATAAATGAAACCCCAGTAAATCTGAACTGGCCATTGTGCATGTGATATTTTTGACATCTGGATGTAAAACTGCTTTTACAAAATGATAATGAACTGTAAAAATGAAGATCCTGAGAGAATTCTGTCTGCTGGGCTCGATCTCTCCTGATGTGGCACCAACACACCCCCGTCTGGTGGAATAGAGAATTGCAGTTATTATTATTAGGCCGAAAATGATGAAAATGCAAAACATAGAGGCACAGTTAAATAATATGACAATGGAGAATAGTAATTATGAAAAAGGTGAAAAACTATCAAATAAAATGTACAAAAGCTGAAATAATATAATTATATACCTACCGCTGGATTGGCGGCTGGGAACGAAATGATATGTGTCATATGTATGTGCTGAAGCTGATTTTTTTAGCCCCATCACCCTGCCCGTTTGAACAGATCCTTCTATCTTATCCTGATGTTGTAATTTCCTTTCTGCTACCTCTCAACTGACCTGTTTTCCCCCAAATGTCTGTATGTGCTCTTTGGTCAGAGAGGTCCAATATCGGGGCATGTAAAAGTGTACTGACTAATAAAGGCTTATCAGAATCCTCATCACATAAATACATGAATAATAAAATAAATGACAATAACAAAACGGTAGGCTTATCCTTAACTGATTTTCAAAGCTAGTAACTGCAGAGGTCTTCAGAATGAGTATTTAGTGCTAAAAATCTAAAGCAGTAGTCTTATTCTTTATTGCTGTACTCATCATTCACCAGTAGAGGGCAGCAGTGCAGCGCAATTGTCTTCTCCGTCACAGTTAAACGGACGAGATGTGACATCAATGGTAATTTCTATTTTTAGGAAAGAAATATAGACCAGAGCCAAGCAGTCAGTACAGACGGTGCAAAACTGTTGTATGAAACACCATACAAGTGCAATAAAATAGACAGACGTGTGCTGATACACCACCTGTATGCTTCATAAAAGACTCAGAAGGACTGAAGGATTAGCAAAGTCATAGCATTAGTCACGTGACGTCGAGCTAATGGGCTAAATATGCACTAGTTTCTCTCATTCATTGCTGATATTCACTGATCTGCTTCATGAACACAAATGGTTTCTCTGTGTTGTATTGTGTCTGAGACTAAAGTTACTAAAAAAATCTCTCATTCAATATTACTAACATCAGCGTGGTTGTTAACTCAAAGGCTGGTTATCTGCTAGACTCCTTACAGGCTTTATTTATCATAAAATTTACAACTGGCCTATCAGTTGTAAAAAGTGCTGTATAAATAAATTGGACTTGACTTGACTATTTTCTAAGATAGCAAATACAATAATCAGCCTAAATATTTGGACTTATTAACTTAACTTAATAGTACTTAATTACTACTGATTCTTCTAAAAGATCATTAGTCTATTCATATGGTGGTTGTTTTCTTTCTACAGATTTTCTACTTAGATTTTATTAGACTTATTTTATTTGACATAATTTTATTTTATATTATTCTTGTGTCTCTGTGTCTTTGTGTGTTGTGGCAGTCATCACATAAGCAATTTCCCCCGGGATCAATAAAGGTTTCTGATTCTGATTCTGATTCTGATTCTGATTGTTTGCAGGTTTAGAAGAAGGTTGGAAGTTGAATGGTGGCTCAAATTCTGTCATAACACAAAATTATGGCACAATTCCTATTACTGTGTTACAGTCAACCATTTATACAACCGACCTGGTCATCTCTTGGAATTAGCACTTGTGGTAACGTCTATAATTGAGCATGTCTTCATTCTGTTCCGGATAAAAGAGCAAGGTTCTCTCTTCTGGTATACTTATATTTGGTATATTTTCAACTAAGATCAGCCTTAAAAGCACATGGAGTCTCCTGGGACTCCACTATTCTCTTCCACCACATGTCAAACATCAGTATCTTTGATTTATAGCATAACAGTAGAGCATCTTTAAGCCTTGACCAATTGAGTCCACCTGGAGCAGGGAGCTGGGAATATTAAATATGAAAAAAAAAACCCCTGAAAAAATCTAATCAAAATCCAATCTGAACTAAGAATTTAACTAAACAGATAATTCATTTAAAACCATTCATAGAGCAAACATGACTCCTCTTCAGGCATTTCAAATGAAACTGCATCCTAGTTATGATGGTCACATTTGCAAAACTACTTCACAATGTACATTTCTCCATTTGTTCTAGAGTCATCCAATTATTTCCTGTATCTGGACTGGACTGTATGTAACTGTTCTATCTGACTTGGAATTTTACATGTTCTAAATCCAGGTTTATGTTTCCTTTATGACAAAAATGACCTCAATTTCAAACAAATACAAAATAAATGTTGTTTGCTAGCATTACATCAGCTAAGAATAGGATTATCAAACATCTGTTTTTCCATTGACATGTATGTGATTCTCTGGACTGATAGCTTTGCCAATAGAGAGAATCTTCAACACCCTACTGCATGTCTTAACCAGGCCTCACCAGCTACAGTGACTCGGAAACTCTTACTATTGAATATAATTTCCTGGGCAAGAGACACTGACAGAATTATTATAAAACTACTGTTAGCACACAAAAGGCCAGCAATAAAAATTCAGTTATTTTACAATATGTCTTCATATTGTAAATTAATTTAATACAGCTAATAATTACTATTCATTCACACAGTGACAGACAGCCAACTACACACACACACACACACACACATCCATATGGACAATTTAGAGTAGCCAATCCACATACACTGCAAGCCTTTGGGAAGAAACCCACACAAACATGAGGAGAGCTTGTACACTCCACACAGAACAGCACCTGTGACTGACCTGGAGATTGAACCTAGAACCTAACCACTGCATCACCATGCCACCCCAGCTACTAAATTCAAAGGCTTTTAAATAGCTGATTACCTAAAAGTCATTACTCTGGAAAGTGTCAGTTGTCGTTTGGGATACTATGTTAGCAGTTCTACTGCAGTGGTCAGTCTGGCTAGTTGTGTTGAGGGACTGGACCATTGAACTGAGTGCTCTGTAAGGTGGATATGAGTCACATAACGCTACTTTCCCTTTCCAGCTGAAACGAGAGAATCCTTCAATAACAACCCTGTGGGAACAATACGATTGTGAATTATTAGGGACAATCCCATTTCTGCTTTTTTTACAGCCCACTTTGGGCCTATTATATTATATTTTATTTTATTTCAAAAGAAGGTGGGGGAGCATGGAGGAGTAGGCATGATTACAGGATTGTGTTGACTGTGGGTCAAAAAGGTCACTATGGTCAAAGGGGCAGCTAAAGTTATTACTGTCACTGCTGTGATGAGAATGATCCACCACACAGACATCATCTCCTCAGTGGTTCTGCACTTTGCTGAATGGGGGTTAACAGTTGTTGCAGATGGAAATGATGGACCAGAGTTTGTACCTACACAGTACACCTGTACAGTCTGTGGGGCTGATACTGTGAAGTGTAGACTCAGGGCAGGTGGTCCTGATGAAAAGCCTCATTGGGCACCAATTATATACATGAACAAGATGAAGGTTATTTCAAATTGTAAAAATATTTATTTCATAATGTAAGGCATTCACAAGTGTTTCTCAGCCATGAATACAAAAATGTGCATTTACAACCATATCAAAATACAGATATTGCTCACTAATAATACAGAAACAAAATAACAATACTACATATAAACATTATAGGGCTTCAGTCATAACTTGTGATACAGAACTCCCCTACTAGTCTCGGAGGATGGCCAGCTAGCCTGGATCCTTTTCAGCCATGAGGAAGGCTTATCCTGGGTAAAAATACAAATATCTAGGGGACTAGACATGGTTCTAGCTTCTGAGAACCTTAGTTACTATTAGAGAGCAGTTTGGTTAACAATGCTAACTGGTGACTAGTAGCTTCCATTCATTTTTAGCAACATTAGCATGTAAGCTTGAACTTTTCCTTCAAGGCTGAGAATCAAAAATCAATACTTTTATGGTACTGAGTTTAAAAAAATATCCCAACACCTTGCTTTATAATATAAGAGAAGAATTATATCTTGACCCATCTTGTGGGCTTCAGAAGCGATGCTATCAGATCAGATGTTTGTCTGTAAAATAAATGCTAAACATGATTTAAAAATATAAAATAAATAAAAATCTTTATCCATATGACACCATGCAGAAGTATTGCAATACTACATTATTATTAACAGTGTGTAATTTTCTGCCATGAGCACATATACCTACTTCCAGCATCTCACACTCATTCCCAGTTTAAGCCACACCCGCTTTCGATTTGTATCATAACAAAGTCGTTAGGAAATGTCGCTTACATATCATCATCAAAACGTTTGACACTTACAGCACTTTACAGCTCATAAGTTTACGTACCCTGACAGAATATATGATTTCTTGGCCATTTGTCAGAGAATATGAATGATAACACAAAAAACTTTTCTTTCACTTATGTTTAGTTTTTAAAAATCATAATCACAACAGAAACTATCCAAATGAAACGTTTACATAAATGGAGGAGTTGCCATTACTACATAAATGCCACAAAGTATCCCAATTACAATTTGGTCAGAATTTATGGCAAAAAATGCAGTAGGTTATCAATAAAATTCTGGAGGAAAATTTGCACTAATCAGCCCGGAAGCTTTACCATCTGAGAAGATAAAGAGCCTCATCCACAACTACCACAAAAGACTTCAAGCTGTTATTGATGTTAAAGGGGGAAAAACACAGTATTAAGAACTGGGGTATGTAAACTTTTGATCAGGGTCATTTGGGTAGTTTGTGTTGTGATTATGATTTACAAAGCGATTGATAATAAGCCAAACACTAACCATGAGTGAAAGAAATGTTTTTGTGTTATCATTAATATTCTCTGAAAAATGGTTAAAGGTTAGGTTATGTAAACTTATGAGCACAACTGTATTTGCTCAATGTTGTGAGTCTCCTTCAGTTGTGAGAGAAGTGGACAAGGACACCCCTATTCCAAAACATTTGTGTATATGCATTATTTTTCACTGGGGGCTCTTGGGATATCACCATACAACATTCAACATACCCCCATCCAAGGTCCTAGCACTTGTGTAAACCACCTGAAGCCTGTGGTCATGAATATTTGGGCACATTTCAAATATGCTAGAAATGGATGATATGATATTTTTTTTTATTGTAACAAATCCTGTCATAACATAGTTTTAGGCTGGCGGCTTTTCACATGTCGCCTCCCACCATAATAAAATAGTACCCATCACCCAATCAGGTCATGTTGTTGTGCACTTTGTGTGAGGGGGTGAGTTGACTATCACAAGTTTTCACTTGGTCACCCTGGTGTTATATGTCACTGCAAAGAACCCATAGTGTGTACTACAACAACATTCAACAATGAATCATTGGTGAATTAACAAATTTTTTTCTTGCGATTTAACTACATAAGTAGGACCAGCATGGTGTCGGTGGGATGGGGGTCTTCAGTAAAATGCATCAAAATCAGCTTGGCACATTAATACATGCAGTCATCTCCGTCTGAACGTCCCTAAGGTACATAAAGTAACCTAAACAGGACTTCAGGGTAGTATTTTTTGCTGTGCTTTTGGAACATCAACTCAATTTGAGTCATTTTTGCAGAAAAGTTGTGATCTATTTACAAAGGTAAAAATTATAATGGGCCAAACCTGTTTTCATAACTCAGTTCTCATTGGCTCATGCATATTTTTAATGCGGCTCATAACAGTCCTTCCTCTGCTGAAAGGTTCTAGATACTAACATACTATAGAATCAATACTATAATCTAGTAGTGTTTGGACAAGCCAACAGCATCAACATAACCAGTGCACATATAAGGTCTAAGTGCTCTTTGCTCAATAACCAGTCATCCTTTAGTCTTTGTCTGGGAAGACTGGGGTATGAGACTCTAGCATTGTTAGCATCTCTCTATGGCTTTCCTTCATCTCTGCTTGGGGCCCTAACTCACTGGGCATGGCAGACATGGTCAGCACCCGATGCTAAAACTCTCCATTCGCCACAATTGGCTGGGCAGCTGATATGTGACTATTTCCTTTCCTGCTTTTCTCATTCCCTGTGCTGCTACACTGGTGGGATTATTTTCCCAGTTTGAGCCAGTCTCTCCAGGGTGACTGGTTTCGGGTTGAGTTGATCTCTGGTGTGCAGGACGGTGAGGCCGAGGGCCTCCTGGACTTGCGGAGGAAGGAGAGGCGGCCGCCTCCGGTCCGCTTGCGGTCTGACTGCTGCTCTGTCTGGTGCTGGCTCTTCAGCTGCTGGTTGATGATTATCTGGATGTCATCCTGTGGCAGAAATAACACATCAGGGATATTGCAGTCTCCATCAAATTTTGTGTTGAATGTAGAACTAGTAGATATCTCTGTGATAATATCAGTTATTTCTGTTGCCCTTACTTGAATCACTTTTGGTAAGATCTAACTACTGCACAGCTGGAAGACTCCACAAGACCTTGTGTTTTGGATGTTCTAGCTAGACCCTTGTCAAAGTGGCTCAGATCCTTATTACACTGGCTACCTATCCAATTCCATATTAAGTTTAAAGTACTTCTTCTCACATTCAAAGCCGTATACAGTCTTGCTCCTCTGTATCTTAGTAATCTTCTTGTGCCCGACTCCCTCACTCACTTTCTCAGTTCATCTAGCATCAATCGTCCTGCGTACCTGTTTATTTAACAATGGATGGTAGATCTTTCTGTGCTACTGCCTCTAAATCCTGGAACTCTCCTCTACAATCACTTAGTAACTCATTATTGTTATTATCATTACACTCCTGCTTACAGCATCTCAAGTTCAAGAACTGACTTGTAACTTGCTGCCTAATACAGTCAAACCCCGTTATCTCGCCAACCCCACCTTTCATCATGAAAGGGCACAGAACAGCTGTGTTCTATGTTATTTACCACCAACCTTGCCTCTCGCCCTTGCCTCAAAGTGCAATGTGTCCAGTGTATGCGTTTCTTCATCTATAGTTTGCTACACTTGGGTCAGTGTTTGCTCAGTTGTGCTAATTCTATATTTCGGCTGCTGTTGCTACTGCTGCTAAAGCTAATGCTGCTACTGCTGTCACTGCCGCCACCGTTTTCTCATTATTAACTCATGCCCGAATAACTCATGCATTTAATGACATTGCGGAGGCTATATTAATGGTCTGCAACATGCTAGCATCATGCGTCAAGCAGCAACATGAACCAGTAGTGTGCATATAGTGAACGGCAGTGTCTCTTGTGGGAGTCCAGTAGGCCTATTAACATAAAGCATTTAGTAGGAGTTCGACTACATTCTACCGAACGGAGGCAGCCCTGTAACCATGACCCCCGTGATCCGTTATGATAGCTCGCCTCCCCCTCCTCTCGCCAGATTTAGGATCCAGACTAATGAGGGCGAGCTAACAGGATATGACTGCATATCCCACCTCCCTAACTAGATAGTCAATGTTGTTAACTCCACCTGTCAGTGGTCTTAATGTCATGGCTGATTGGTGAATAGAGGATTCACTGTGTATTTAAAGTTGATTGCACCTGATTTATTAGGATTGAGCAAAAAATCAATCATCATGGTTAAAATGTAAAACATTTTCCTTTCCTAAATGTAAATATGAGTACACTAGGGGGCGATGTACGTATGTCATTTACATAAGGATACATATAAAAAAGTACAAACCAGACGGTTGTTTAGAAGAGACTATGACAAAAAAAAAGAGGAAATTAGGATCTATGAACCTTCAATGTTCAACTGGTGTTCTAAAACCTTTTGGACATATCACCCAGGCCTACTGCACTACCTAACATACAGCCATATTGCCATAATATTGAGTCAGGGAAGACCTCTGATCCTGCAGACTTGAGTGCTTTTCCTGCTTCTACACCCAGCTAAATAAAATAGCTGGAAGCAGGGAAAACACCAAAATGTGTAAGGCATAGGATACTACAGGACCACGGTTGGAAAAACTGCTCTGAAAAAGTGACTCCCCAACAGCCAAGATCATAAGGCATGAGCTAATATTGTAAATATAAAATAAAATATAAGTTCTGCAAGCTTCAGTTCAGTGTGGTCTATTTCCTTCCATCATCTAACTGCCTTTAAAACTAAGGGCAAACATGGATCATTTGTCCTGCTGCATGCTGCATTTCTGGTTCTATCGTGTTCCATATAGAACATCTTTCATTGCTACCAAACTGTGCCAGACACTGACGCTCCAGGACTCGATTTGGGCAGCCCTGCTCTATTGTTTGCCATTTCATAAGCTCAATCTATGAGACAAAACATGATCAATATGAAAATGAATAGAGCAGCAGAAAGGCCTTGCAGAGTGTCTTTGGAAGTGAATGATCAGAGTTTCTGAAAAGGTCCCCAAGGTGTGACCCACCTGCCAGGCCTCCAGTTCCTGAGACAGCTCCAGTTTGCGCTGGATGGCCTCCAGTAGCTGGTTGTTCAGGCACATTATATCGTTCTTACTCCGCATGAGTTCTGCCTCCACTGCTGTTTTCCTGCATTGAGGGAAATTAAAGCCACAGATCAGATCAGTTAATTAGCTGCAGGTAATGTCTGTTGTGGGACAATGAAAACTACATTTTAAAACAAAAGTGCTCTAAAAAGCTATAACATATATATTTACACAGAATGTCAAGAATTATTTTTT